>JAQQZZ010119538.1:0-14693 GCA_030265115.1 Mopalia vespertina
GAAGTGGACAATCCGTCGTCATATAAGTGAAATACCCTTGAGTACGACGTTAAACCCCAATAAAACAAACAAACAAATCATTCCTTAAATCGATGCACTCAGTGAGATACTCTGCTGCAACCTTTCCATATACTACAATCCACTGCTAGTATATAGAGGCATCTCTTTAGAACATTGACTCCCATGACAAATCCATTATTTTGGTAGACCTGATCGTGTTCATTGACAATTCCATTATTTTGGTAGACCTGATCGTGTTCATTGACAAATCCATTATTTTAGTTGACCTAATCGTGTTCATTGACAAATCCATTATTTTGGTAGACCTGATCGTGTTCATTGACAAATCCATTATTTTAGTAGACCTAATCGTGTTCATTGACAAATCCATTATTTTGGTAGACCTGATCGTGTTCATTGACAAATCCATTATTTTGGTAGACCTGATCGTGTTCATTGACAAATTCGTTTATCATAACAATTACTTATTTATTATTTCGACTGGTGCCAAATTTCAGTACAGCTTAATTCAGTGTAAATTCGGACTAATCAACCTATCAATTAATTTAGTAAAACGTTATTTACAAATATTAATACATTAAAGAATGTAGTATACGCTCTCCATGAAGCTGTTTTCCAGAACGTCTAAATTTCTGGAGTTCATAATAAATAATGTAAATGCGATCATGTTATTTGTTCGTTCTTCTTTCTTATATAGTGTTTTCAAAATTGTAGGTTTGTTGGACTAAACGCCGGCTATTCAGCACTGTTGTTTAAAACCTCCTGTGACATCACTGGAAACAAAAAAATAACAAGACAGAACAAAACAAGACGAAATACAAATACGCCCAAAACAGATCAGTAACGTGTTACTCCAAAGTTCTGAGCAAATCTCTGGCAATAAATACAAACCAAATTATTATCGAATTTGTGTTTGGGCATCATTCCTTTGCGTACAATTCTGAGATATATTAGATTGTTTGTTTGATTGGGGTTTAACGCCGTACTTAACGTTATTTCACTCACATAACGGCGTACCAGACCAATGGGTGAAGACAACCACCCTAAATGCCACTGGCAACAAACAAGATTGATTGATTGTTGTTTTACGCCACATTCAGCGGTATTTCAGCTACGCTGTGGCGTGAACATATTTTCAATATATCTATTTATATCCATACTCAAGGACAACTCCAATCAATAGCACCCTTGGCCGTAAACATCAAAAAGCGAACCAAAATGAACTGAATAGGACATACATAAGTGTTTAAAAATTTAAATATGTCTATATTTTATATAGTTCAAATTTGGATCTAAAAATTGTAAGTATGGTTATACAAAGAAAGATCTTTACCTCTGCCCCTCTTACTGCTATTAAGTAACAAACAAAGACAGGAAACATACAGGACGCAATAAAATACATCTCAACCCGATCGGCAACCTGTTGCCCCTTAATCCGGAGAGCATCAGGACAACAACAGAAAGCTGCTTCCCAAGTTATATTAACGTTGAAGGGAAATATATACGCTTAAGAGTGATCACTGGAAGCCAACATTACATAAAGACATCTGGTAGCAAGGCTACATACTTTGTCCGTACCACCATCCCAGATATACATATGCAATTCAACACAAATTTTAAACTGTATCAGGGTGCTCGAGGTGAGGTTGTTTTAGACAAAGGCCAAAAACACCTCACAACAATCTTAACTGACATGGAATGACTCTAAAGTGGTTTGAATGAGATGTCGTCTTGGGCAGTCAAGTCGCATGTCGATTGACAATGTAGACGTTTTCCACTGTTTTGTAAGCGTTTTATATCGAATCCAATAAAATCTTTTCAACAGTTGAAGTGAATTTTGATTACCCCCTTAGCTATGAGCTCAGAGCCTAAACCTTCCCTCACGCATACTGTTGTGCCCGAAAACGACCGTAGTCCTTAAATAGCAATGTCTGAAAATATTATACCCCTTTAAAAATTACAGACTTTTAAAGTTGAAAATCTGATTTGCTGCAAATCGCTTTTGTGTGACTACAGTATTTTTTCCCCTGTGGTCTTCAGTTTTTATTCCACAATCAACGAGAGTATGTTCATTGTCTAGGTTCCGGTTTTCTATTTACGTTTATGTGTTACAATTATAGCTAAACTATTTCAAGAATAGTTACTATCCCATTTTACCTTCTCTGATATATTTAACGTATCTGACACGTAACCTTTATTTATATTTATGGTATACCTTGTACATTTAGGAAGCGATAAGAGGTTGAATTAATTGACGAACGCCATCAATACTGTAACTTTCTCTTTCCAATACAATTTATTCAGGTTGTTTTTATCGTTTAATATAGAATTGTGGCCTTAGATATGTATAATCTCGTTTGCTGTACGAAAAGAGTACTTAGCCAACAACAAGACGTCAGCTGATTACTTTCGAGCGACATGAAAGGGATGTTCTATAGAAGAAATCAGTGAACAGTGATTTCTGTTAAGTGGACAAGTACAACTTAATCATTTTTTCAGAGGTGACAATAATATTTGAATGTTATGATTATCCATTGGAGTATAAAACATGTGTTTTACTAAGACACAGTAATTAATTCACTTACTAACTTCTTGTACGATTTTGTCTAATAGCGTATTTCTATAAGCTTATATATTTTAGTAAATGTGGAGAAAACAAATTTTGCAGGATATATAAATATATTAAAACAGTACAATATTTGAATATTACAAGCATTGAAATTTATCACATTTGAACATGAATTAAAATAATTGTCAGTAATTGATATAAATTGTACCCCGGTAGTTAGATGAGCGGGTACTATATAGTAGAGCAAACAATTTTATCTTCTCATTTACAGGGGAGGTTTTCATGTTCACAAAGTGCTGAACAAATAAACACCCTTGAAATATAACTTTACCCTCATATTTAGAGTAATAATATAAGAACATAATAACTTTGCTTGTAAAGGAGCAAAACTGTGATTGTATATGGATATATCGACAGTCAATAAACACTTAATAAATATTGTGACGCAGTTGGCGTAACTAGATATACACAATACTTGTACAAAAGAATAAAAGGATACCCGATGGATCACTCCTTGTAGATCTGCCATGGCCCTACACCATTACATGGTCTGGTTTCCAAGACCACATCTGTGTCAATAACCCGGATACGTGTCTGGAGGTGTTGCGTCCATCTGATGGTGTAGGCCACGTTTGCCAATTTGCATCTCTCACGCTTAAGATCTGGCGACAGGTCAGTTCTGACGGTAATTTTCTTACTTCTTAAGGCAGACGTGGCACGTAGGAGTAATTCCTTGTACTTAGTGCATGTGCACTAGGTGCATTATAATTGGTGGAGGGGTGCCGACACTATGTGCAGTATTTTAGTTAGATTTGGGAAGTCTACGCACATTAACTATCGGAAGTGATTCAGCACACGATTTATTCAGTCTCATTTCAGTTGACAAGAAATCCCTCATAAGCGACTCCGTATTTTCACTTACTGCATCATTTGATTCTGATATGCCATAAAATAGAAGGTTATTTTTGCGATCATGAATTTCCAGTCTAACTTTTTTCTTACTCACTGATATATTTATTCAGTCTTTTTTCCACATCTGGTACGGATTTTTCAAGTGTATCAACTTTATCTGTAGCCAAAATAACACTGTTTTCCATACTAGGTATTTTGTGTTCAAGTGTAGTCACACATTCCCCAATTTGTCTCACTTCAACCTTCATTGTTTTAATTTCATCTTCAATATTAGACAGTTTGCTTGACAAAGATTTGTTCACATGGAACATAGTTGTGAGAAGCTGCGCATAAGTTACCTCCTTGCCATCATTGTTTGTTCTACTCTCACCACAACGAGTGTTTGTTGTTTTATATGGCGATGTTGTTGTTGTAGTTTGCTCACACTGGCGATCGTCACTCTGGTGGTTAGTATCAGTCTGTTGATCATTATTTGTCACATGGCTGTATTAGACTGAAATTTTCTCATTTATGGAATGAATGTGACGTATTTAATACTTATTAGTTTTTAGGTTTATCTTATCTAAACACCAAACTATATAGAGTACATAATGAGTGGCTCTGCCTAAATTCCCCTTTGTATGCAGTAAACTGTCACCAACCAATCAGAAAAAGAAATTTACCTCCCCTGGCATAGTACTGCCATGACAACGCCATCAGACTCAGCTTACATGTAAAACAGCGGAAAACGCCACAGAAAAAGTCTTCCAAAACAACTTTTCTGATATCTTGATGCCAATAACGATAGCTATTGTGAAGCAGATATGTTTTAAACTATGTTCGCGACAACTAATTCCCTAATTGTTTTATAGAATTAAGAACGCAAAATTTGAAGTGGAGGCGGCCATGTCCTATTTTTTTATTATCGGAAATTTGGAAGATGAATAGTCGCAATTAAATATCTTGCCTAGAAAAATCTCGGTACATTGACCACAACCAAGAAATAGTTTATGTAATTAATTAATTCGCAGAGTTTTAAGGAAATGTCACGGAGGCGGACGCATAAAATATTTAACAAATGTCTGTTACGAGATGTCACGATCACAACAGTCTAGTTCCATCGATATATTTGACCCAAGGTAATGCTATTTGTTAGATATTACGGCCATTCAATATTGAAACTTCTTTTGGGCTATCTTGTGAGTTCGGGTGTTTGTCCATAGAGATTGACATTGGGTTAGAATTTCAATATGCAACTCGATATTGAATAACTGGGCAATTGTAAACAAACATGTGTTTATCCACAGGTGTGGCCGAGGGGTCGGAATAGAATAACAGTTGTCTGGCTTTGGTAAAGCTCTTTTAAACCATAAATCTTAGTACGGGCTGACAGAAGAAAGGCGCCCATTGTCACGTATATTTATCACGGACCAGACAGTAAAATCTATATAAAAAAACAACCAGATAAGTTAAATTTCAATTTGTTCTTGACGTGTACCATTTCCACTCATTATTTCAACTATAATCCATTTCCTTTATATGTATGATTTGGTTAGCTAGTTGATTCGTTTCAACCGTGTACATAAAACTCAAAGGAGGCATGTTGTTCCTTTGTCTTAATTCAATTCGCATTCTGAGAGCACTGTACTATAGTGAAGTTGAAGGGACACGATGTGTGTCCATGTGCAGAAGTATGTTGTGTTGTTCAGTATTTAATTGGAAAACGTTGATTTTTGAACACCCTGACCAATGATATTTCGATTGCATGAACATAGGCATGATATACTCCAACATAAGTTAGCAACAGAAAATTCACTATTCCTCTATTTCTGCGGACATCGTGGAATCGCTTAGCAATGGTCATTATAACACATGGTCACAAAGTGTACATGTATCAATCGATGTGAGATCGTTGTGACGAATGTTGTCGTACATTTGATTTATAATCTACAGAGAAAACATAAAACATGGTAGTACTTAGGGCACGGATTATACAAAGTATATTTAGACGATTATATTTTCCCATGAAACGGTGCCCGTGGAACGTTTTCAACAAAGCTTACTTTGTATAGGCAATTGTTTAACAATCTTTGGATAATAAAAACTTTTCAAATTATTCCGTACAATACATTCCAAACAGGAAAGTTAGCGAAATAAAAATATTTTCTCTTGTGAGGAAAAGGGTAACTCCAACTGGTTTCGTTGTGTAATATATTGATCGAGTCTTGTTAAGGCTATTAGTTTGGATATCGTCACAAAAAGGAAGAACGTAGCTCTGTAACTGTTGTCGATAATGTAAAGTAAGAAAACCGTAATAACAGATAAATTCTCCAAATAAGACGTTAGATGGATCTCGTACGCTATTTTGGTTCTACTACAGTCGTCATTTAAAACTTCTTTCCGCAGAAATTCAGATGATTGTTCCTGATGATTATCGATTTTTACATCTGAATTTTTTAGATTAACGCACATGTCTGGTGTTTAAGCTCCAAGGAAAATGTTCGATAGTTAAGACTGTCATTTTGAGACGAATTAAAAAAAAATTCGGAAATGCTTTTAGGAGATGACGAAATCCATACGTCGGCCTCGACTATAAATCCTATTGATTCCAATAGGGTATATGATGAGTCCGTTTTCATTGATTAAAACAGTGGTTTAACGGATTTCATGAAAAACAAATTGCTAGAATACCTAATAGATGCGACTCATATGCTTAGCATATACTTTCTTGATATCAAAGGGTCCTGGACGTCATTATAGAAATACTACATCTGCCTTTAATTTAAAACAGGCTCCACTATTGTATATCGAAGCGAAGAATGATCGAACAAGGTGAAGACAGATTTTGATAGAGTTTCAAGTAAGGTCATGGAGCCGGACGCATGAAATATTAATAAAAGTGTCTTTTATGAGATGGCACGATCCCTACAGTCCAATACCGGCATCTGGTTTGATCGATATATATAACAGTTGTGTGGACAGTGGAAAGCTCTTCAAACCAGAGATCTTAATGTGGTATAACAGAAGATAGGCGCCCATTGTCACAGATGTCGATCACTAGCCAGACTTTGCTATTACTATGTTAACGAAAAAATAAAAACAGATCCACGAAGCCGGAAATTCTGATAGTACAAAAACAATGGTTTCCATAGGATTTGTCTCCATCTGTAAACAGGAAGGATGTTGATAGTAGCAAAAGCCCAATGCAATTCATACATACTAGTATATGTTTTAGTTGGCTATCTGATTAGTTTTTGCATTATGCATAAACTTCAACAGAGGCATGCTCTTGCAGTATTCAATTTTTTTTCCATGCTGAGATCGCCATATTTAGTGCAGAACAAGTTACATGATGCGTGTCCAGGTGCAGAAAGCCCATCCAGCATGCGTTTGTGTTGTTCAGCATTAAGGTCTTGCTGGACCCCTTGGGCTCAAAATGAACCAAATGTTTTTTTATATCTTAGATTAAAAGTTAGGTATTCAAACTGTATGCTGGTGAAAAAAATAATTCTAAATTCAATTACAAATAATTAAATTGGAGCCTATAATTTAGTTTCCCCAGGATCAAATACACAAGTCGCAAAACTTTAATTGCCTATTTCTGGCACTTCATTTTAAAGCAGGCTCTACATTTTCCAAGGCTTATTTTTACAAAACTATTTATGTTAGAAACTTCAAATGTGTACAATTGTAAAGAGCACAGTGCGATCTAGTAATTGGTGCCTCATTTTTTCGTCCTTGTTTTTTTGTTAATGTTTTCTGAAAGTTGTATTTTACGTTTTTATAAGATTTTCCAACGTGGGATAGACAAAAAAATCCACTGGGAGCGTTCTTGTCACAATTTTTCAAAAAAACGAGGCAGTGTTTACTAGTTCAAGGACTATTCTACTCGGTCAACTTATTTATTGAGTCTTATCTTTACTTCGAGAAATTAACCATGAAAAATGCAGTTTATTTTTTCTGTTGACATTTACTCATTTTGCAATATTTTTTAGAATTAATGATTGAATTGTCACCACATTCACATATATGTAATCCTGATTATTCAAGCTTTCCAAAAATATACATATATATATATATGGTACAGATTTATATTCTTCTGCATAAGAAAATTAATATAACAGGTGTTCTGAAAATCGACCAAGGGGTCCAGCAAGACCTTAAATTACCATACTTTGATATTTACCTCCCTGCTCAATTGTAGTTCATTTATATGACCGTGCTGTGCTCCAACATTAAATAGCCACGGGAAAACAAGAATGAAATGTTGTTTGTTTGCGGTCTTGAACATTCTTATTCCTCTGTATGTGAGGACATCATTGAATCGCTGGAAGACTTACCACGCAAGACATTAGTGGTCAAAAGAGTTCTAAGATGTCACACATTCGCTGGTGTAGTGGTTTAACTAGAAATTCAATAGCGTCAATTATCAAATAATGATCAAACAAATTTGACTGTTTGAACTTTTTCACGTTTGTGAATATATTAAAAACAATAAAAGAACACAAAAGTCTAGATGAACAACAGAGACAAATTCAACGATTAAATAACGGATAACTAACAAAAAGACGGGACAGTTGGTAAATCGTCGAAATACTGAAAAACAGACGTTTTTATATATATTTGAAGTATTTAATACTCATTATTTTTTTAAGCTTTTCACCCCTTTTGACTCAACCGTTATTCAAGATTCAATACTAATTTGGTTTAGTATTGCTTAATGTTCATAGCATATTTACATTTGTTTTATTTTCTTCGTGTAATTATATTTTCTGCTTATTCACATGTTCATCAAATTTATTTTAGGTTGTTTATTAATGTATATTTTCTATTTATTATTATTTATTTTTTTGTAATTGTTGTTCAAATTTTTTTTCATTTATTATTATTTATTATTATTAGTTTTACAAATTTGGTTATTATTTATTTAAATTTGGTAGTTTATTTTTTTAGTGATTGTGATAGTTTTAGCTCCGTTTGAATTGTTTTAGCATGGCTTTATTTTTACAATAGTATTTTAGACCTATACATCGCTTCATTTAGTTCTTTCACTTTTAAAATTGTATCCCTTGATGTATTTTAATATAAACTATAACCTTTTTACTAACATGTTGAACCTCAAGAGACTAGTCTTCCCAGTTTAAATAAAGTTATTATTATTATTATCCAATGATCATCTTTCCTGACAGAATGAGTCCATATGATGGTGTTTCTTGTCTAAACACCAAACTACAAGAGATACGTCAATCTCCAAAAAAAACAATTGCTTCCGATAGAATACAGAATGAGTCCATTTTTATTGAAACAGTGGTTTAAAGCATTTCAATGACAATAAATTGCCACAGTACCTAACCGCAGACTGTATGATTTAAATATATTGCCGAGACAAGTCTCGGTACATTGGCCACAGCCAAGAAAACGTTTATGTTATTCATCGACTACTGTTTCCATTTGGCTGCATTTTTTGTGAATGCAAATCTGAGGTCATGGACGTCATCATCAGAATACTAAATCTACGTTTACGCCAAAACTATAGCATCAAAGTTGTATATTGAAACGTAGAATTGTCAACATTGTGAGGAGACCGATTGGGAGATTTTTAAGAAAAGGTCATGGAGGCGGACGCATGAAATATTAATAAAAATGTCTGTTATGAGATGACACGATCGACCCTACAGTCCAATACTTGTATCAAGTCTGGTCGATATATTACAGTTGTGTGGACAGTAACCCATTCATAAAGCTCTTCAAACCATAAATCTTAGTGTGGGCTGATGGAAGCAAGGTGCCGATTGTCACAGATGGCTATCAAGGGCCATGTTCTGTAAAATCTATACTAAAAACAATAACAGATAAGTGAAACGGGAAATTTACATGGTAGCAAAACAATCTGTACTAAGATCAGGATTCCTGATGTAACTCGATAAATAGCTGGGCAAGTGCATTAAAACTATTGTCTGTAAGTTAGTACGACGTGTCGTACAAAATGTCAAATAATCAAAGTATATCTTGATGTTATTGAGTTACTTAACACAAGAGGCGGTATGTTTTATGAATATGTTGTATATATGATCACATGCCATTTTCATTAACATATTCGCCTTGTCTGGAAGCGGCTGGCATAGTAAATATAACTTATAGTATATTTCAATTCATTCTTGACGTCATGATATATCCACGTATTATTTCATTTATAATCCATCATCTTTTATGTATGTCTTGGTCGTTTCAACCTTGTGCTATAGTTCAAACGAGACATGCTGTGGCTTTATTTAATTCAATTTCCAGTCTGATATCACTATATACTATAGTGCAGTGGAAGGGACTATATGACATGTGTCCATGTGCAGAACTCCTGTCCGACATGCATATATGTAGTTCAGTATTTAATTGGAACACCGTGCTTAATGGTATTTCACTTGCATGTATGTGGCCCTGATATTCTCCAACATAAGTTAGCAACAGAAAATTCACTATTCCTCTATTTCTTAAGACATCATTGAATCACAGCGAGCCCGCTGCCTTTTAGGGGCTGTGGTGATCATAACACAAGTCACGAAACGTATCAATTTCTGTCAAATCGTTGTGATGACGGTTGTCGATACATTTTAATTATAATCTACAGAGAAAACCCAAACCACGGTAGTACTTAAGTGAAGGATTATACAAAACATATATACACTATAAAAATTTCCATTGAAATGGTGCCTGTGAAACGTTTTCAACTTTCAACTAAGTAACAGTCTTTAATAAATAAAAAATATCAAATTATTCCATAGAATACATTTTGTTCTGTACGGTAAAGGGGTAAAATCCAACTGCTCCGTGGTGTAATATATTGAAGGTGTCTGTTTTTAAATCGATAAGGTGTCATAAAAGTCGCTGTAACTGTTGTCGATAATGTAACGTAAGAAAAACGGTATGACAGATAAACGTTCTAAATAAAACGTTAGATGGATATTGTTTGTATTTCAGTCATCATCTAATATTTCTTTTCGCAGGAATCCACATAATTGTTCCTGATGATCAACAATTTTTACATTCGATATATTTTTTAGTTTAATGCATATGCCTGGTGTTGATGTTTTGTTGTTTGACGAATTAAAATAATGGAAAAGTTTGGGAAAGTACATGCACTGTATTCATACATCTACCTCTGCTACAAAACCAAATATTAATAAAAGTGTCCGTTATGAGATGGTACGATCCCTACAGTCCGCTACTGGCATCCAGTTTGATCGATATATTACATTTGTGTGGACCATTGGTAAAGCTCTTTAAACCATATATCTTAAAGTGGGATAACAGAAGAAAGGTTCCGAAAAAGAGCTCATTGGACTCATACGAGAAAAAAGTTAGCGAGGAAATAGTATAGAAAAACTAGAGTTCAATCTGCATATGAAGAATTTAAATACTTAAGGAGCTAGACAAGTTAAAATTTGTCAAAAATCTAAATATGCAGAATACACGTCAAAGGTTGATCCCTCAATAAAGAATAATACGAAACCATTTTGGAACTACGTTAAAAGCACGAACAAATCTTCCAATCTCCCAAATCATTTTCAAATAGAAATGAAACTGTTACAGATTCTTCTGCAATAGCAAACTATTTTAATGCCTTCTTTGAAAGTTTTTTTGAAACCTATACAGAGCAAGTTGATCAAGATATTCAGTCTTGTTCTAATGTCTGTGACCAATTTAGTACCATTATTGTCACATTTAATGAGGTTAAATCCCTTTTAGAACACGCGGATGTTAATAAATCAACCGGGTAAGATTTGATCCCTGCCATTTTGCTACGAGATTGTGCTGAACAACTTTATTTTCCTTTAACATCTGGCATAGATGGAATAGTTTTAACCTGGTGCAAGTCATATTTAACTGATCGCCAGCAGTGTGTGTGTGTGAGACCCATATTTTTCAGAATGTATCTGAATGAGCTACCATCTATACTCCAGTCATCTCATTGCCTGTTGTTTGCGGATGACGCAAATATCTTTAGACGAATTAAAACAGATACTGATCCTTTTCTTCTCCAGACGGATTTACTGAATCTTCAAAACTGGTGCAAAGATTGTCGACTTTCTCTTAAGGTCGATAAGTTAGTTAGCTTTACAAACAAAATCAAAAAGTTATATTTTTAACATAGCATAAATAAAAAAGTAATTACGAGACAACAGTCTATTAAAGATATTGGAGTTTGGCTATCCTACAAACTAAGCTATGAGCTACACGTTACTAAAACTGCCCGCAAAGCCTAACAGTTAGTTGGGTTTAAGAGCAGTAAAACAGTTATCATCTAGTACAATACCTTAGTTAGAAGTATCCTTGAATATTGTGTCAGTGTTTCGGCACCTTGGCAAATAACCTTCATTAAGAAAATTGAAAATGTTCGGAAAAATTTGTACTGTATCAGAAATTTCGAAGTGATTTTGAATGTGAAAATTATCATGATATATTAAAATTGTACAAACTTACGCGGAACAAAATCAGGCTGATGGCGCTATGTTAAATAACTCACAGTGATATTAATTGTCCTAAGCGAGGTATATCTTAACGTTCCATCACGTCGTCGGAGAACCTCTGGTGTATTCAAACCCCCACAATCAAGAATAAATGTACGAAAGTATTTTTTTCCAAACTCTCAAAGTATGTATATTGATTTGCATTATGTTGAGACATGTCTTTGGACATTTTTCTCTCAATTAAAACTTTTTAAATAATCTAACAAAAAAAACAATCGGTATGATCCTTTTTTCCTAATTGAATAAATTTTAAATATGTAGGCTATATGCATGTTATATTTGAGACAGGAATGACATGGGATGTGTTTGCGCTTTTACAAACTCACTATTTGTGAAGACATTATGAAATCGCTCGGGAACTGCTGCTGTGGCTGTGTTATGAGAGATAGTCACAAAGTATATCATTGGATGTCTGATCGTTGTGAAGAAGGTTGTCAATATATTTGTTTTATAGTCTACATAGACAAACTAAACCACAGTAACGGATAAAACAAAGCATATATACACTATTCAAGTTTCTTCTGAAGTAGTGCCTGTCAAAAGTTTTCAACTTACTTTGTAAAGACAACTGTTTAACAGTCTTTGGAAAATAAAACGTTTCCAAATTATTCGCTAGAATATATTCCACACAGGAAAGGTATCAGAAGTAAAACATTTTGTTCTTGTGAGGAAAAGGGTAAAATCAAACAGTTTTCGTTGTGTAATATATTGAATGAGTACATGTATATCGTTAAGGAAACGAATAACTTACCTACGCAATTGTTGGCGATAATGTTGCATAAGAAACCCGTAAAACATGCAATTCCTCCAAATAAGATGTTCGATAGAGTCTGTACATTCTTTTGTTTGTATTACAGTCATCAGCCAGATGGCTGTTCCTGATCATTTTCGACTTTTAACATTTCATTTGTTTAGCCTAACGCACATGCCTGTTGTTAAAGTTTGGTGGGGAAATGTGGATGGTTAACACTTTCATTTTGAGAGGAATTAATAAAAGACATGTTCGGAAATGTATAATTAGATGACCCAATTCATATATCTGCCTCTGCTATAAAACCAATTGATTCAAACAGAGTATATGAATCCGTTTTCATTAAACAGCGGTTTAACGAATTTCGTTGAAAACTTACTGCTACAATATTTAATAGATGAAAACTACAAGCATTTCAATATCAATCCTAGAACAATGTTGTGTTCCTTGGACACAACTTAGACATAGTGTATGTAACCCACCGACACGTAATTCCCGTTGACCGAATTTGTCGATATCAAAGCAAATCTCATATCCCGAAAGTCTTTATAGAATTACTACATCTGTCTTTAATTAAAAACAGGCTCCATTGTTGTATATCGAAACGAAGAATGGTCAAACAAGGTGAGGACAAATTTTGATAGAGTTTCAAGTAAGGTCATGGAGGCGGACGCATGAAATATTAATGTCTTTTATGAGATGGCACGATCCTTACAGTCCAATACCGGCATCGAGTTTGATCGATATATAACAGTTGTGTGGACAGTTACCCATTGGTAAAGCTCTTTAAACCATACATCTTCATGTGGGCTGACAGAAGAAAGGCGCCCATTGTCACAGATGTCGATAATTATCCAGACTTTCCTTAGGGATGAAGGATAAAGCAAAAATAGATCGAGGAAACCGGAAATTCTGATAATGCACTGTAGTAAAACAATGATAGCTTTTTTGACATGTAAACAGGAAAGATGCTGATAGTAACAAAAACAACAAAATCAAAATTCCTAGTTCTCGTTGTATTCGATAAATCACTGGGCATGCTGCTTAAAGCTGTACTCCGTCGGTTAGTACCACGTGTAGGAAAACAATCATAGTACAATGTATATCTGGATGTTATTCTTTCCTGTCTTTTTACTAATCAAAGACTATATACAATCTGTGTTGTGCAAATGACATATACACCTTATCTGAGGGCAATGGACATGGTAGGCATTTCTTCATAATGAAGACAATTAATGAACTTTGATGCATGACAACAAATGAAACGACGTGTAGCCATTATTAGCATGATTAACCAACGCCATAAAATGTTATATATAAGTTCTGAGCTCCCTGCCTTTTTTATGTTGAATACACCAATAGGTCATTAACATACACACAGAAAGTAAATTGATATTCTGTTAAGCAATACAAAAATACACAGGATGGTAAGAAAATACTCCTAAAAAATATACATAAATTTCCTCTAGGAGAGGCAAGGTTGGCTGGCGGCGAGGAGTGGTTGTGGGTCAGAGGTAAATATATTATAGTATGAATATGGCCTTGACGTTAGCTTATATTTACTCATTATTTCTACATTGAAATGCATTCCCTTTATATGTGTATCTTTATTGACAAAAGCCATCAAGCCATGAGCATATATATATATCCTTTGGTTGTCTATTTGATTATGCATAAACAACAACGGAGGTATTCTATCGCTTCTTTCAATTCATTCTCCATACAGAGATCGCCAAATTTTAGTGCAGCAACAGAATAACACAATATGTGTCAAGGTGTAGAAATCCTATCTAGTATTGGTTGGTTGGTTATTTGATTATTGGCGTTTTCCATCCAAGTGGATGATTTACGCCACATCAGAGAGTTAAATGTTAAATAGCTAATACCTTAATTCATTATAAGTTCACGCCCACACATACATGCAACCGCACAGGCG
>JAQQZZ010119549.1:0-14693 GCA_030265115.1 Mopalia vespertina
ATGCAAAACTGTGAAATTTGAGAGCCCTTAAACATTTTGACTTAAGCATAAAACTGCTTTGTGGAATCGGGCCCAGATTCCTAGCAAGATATTAAGCTTAAGAATTGTACTCCTAAATTAATTTTGGGTGTTCTAAAGCTATATGGAATCCTCGGAGTTGTTTATGTATGTGGATAGTGTACATACTGCCGTAAATAGGCTATCTGCCAACAAAAGGTACATTTTGATATATATTCACACATGTATGACGACCTATCGTAGTGATGATACTGCAATACTGATAATCACGCGATGTCTGGCCGATCGAAAGTTATCTGGCATTCTACCAGTCAAAGGGGGATAACTCTCATCGACATTTTTCGGTGACGAAGATTGGGGTGTTACGCCTCAGGTAAATTTCTCTGATTGGACTATGTCTTATCTGGGATTACAATATACAAAAAACTGTCTTCTTCGCTTGCAAAACCGGTATAGCATCTTGCCAGTTCCTGCGTTCCGCGAGAGAGTTCGTGATTTCATCGGCAAATCAAGGTCAAAGCTGATACTTTTACATATCTCTGTATATTGTAATCCCACATCTAATAGGTTAGAGAAACAACAAAAACCCGACAGAAGAAAAGTACAAGGTGACAACACGTAGTGCAAGACTCCACAACAAATGCGTTTTGTCTCTTGCGACATTTAATAATTGTCGACATCATTTTGTCGGCAGGAGAGTGACGGTGTGAAAGGCTATTTAAAAGTCACTCCTGCGAACAATATTTTTCTTGGCAGTTTAATGGCTGTTCAAATAAAAAAATGTTCAACTGACAAGTAAACAGTTAGTAAATACACAGACCTACAGTTAGTCACTTTGAATATTTAGGTCGAATTGAGCCCATAATCATTATTTATCTCGCTAGATTAAATTAGAAATTCCAATTCCAATTAGATCCGTTGTTTTTAAAGAGCCTCAGAAATAAGGTTTGATTACGGTAAGTTTTGACGGGGCTTCGGGGTGCAACCTTTCACTGGGTCTTTATTGGTTAGGCCTAATGACGTACTAAATATTCAGATAATTTTGGAGAAAGTTATTATTTTTATACGAACATAAAACAGGGTAATCTATTTACAATTTGGATAATTGACCCATATAAAACATTTGACAAATGAAACATCAGATTACATCATATGGTTTCCCAGGCAATATCTCGTTTGTTTGTTTGCTTGTTTGTTTGTTTGTTTGTAAGAAAGGACATTTTTTCGCTGTTCTTAAGGTTATGTCATTCATATAGCGGTTTTACAGGCCAATTGTTGATGGAAACCACCCTCAATGTAAAGACAACGAACAAAGACGGTTCAATCATAAGCCACACAAATTACAAACTTGAAGACACCACAAACAGATTCACCTCGTGTCGCTCCTCAAGCCTGTCCCAGGCTTAAACTATCTGTTGAGGTAAGTCTAGTGAGACCGTTCGCTCAGAATGGAGGCATTGGGGGAAATATCTGAGAACAGGGGCCGGATGCTTGAAGCGCTATTAAATTTAATCCGTTATTAGATGACGTCACGCAATGTTGAACGTCTATCTCTAGCCCGGTGTTAGCGATTTAATCTGGTGTTTTTCGAGCAACTGGACCCTGTGGCCGGTTACTTGAAGCGCTATTAAATTTAATCCGCTATTATATAGATGACCTCAGCGTCATGTTGAAGGTCTATCTTTTACTTGGTATTAGCGATTAAAACTGGTGCTAGTGGCTAATCGTCTTTCGCGCAACTGGCCCCAGGGCAACATAAAGCCCCCTCTTACCGCCCGCCATAGGCAATAGGAATCACAACTACTCTCCTGAGTACAGATGACTTATGATCCATCGCAAAATTAAGATAGTTTTCTACTCGTACAAAGTTGTAGATTTCAGTTGAGAGACTTTGGAAATATAATCATTTAGCTACTCCTTTTTGAATACAATGTTTTCTCAGATTCCATTGTACTATGCTCGACAACCATTAATCCTAGTGCATACAAGATCATTGGACTGGTTGGAGTTGAAGAGTATTTCACCTAAATGACGGCGATGTACACACAGTTTGTTTGTTTGATTGTGGTTTAACGTCGTACTCAATGGTATTTCACGTATATGTCCACTTCACACTGTTCCTAGCCTCATTACGGTGGAAAACCGGAAGGAAACCTCGTAAAAACCACCCCTGCGATTGCCGGAGCCACATCGTGACTCACTCATATACCTGATGGTCGACAGACGGACTCGATCCCGTGAACGGTAAATTGGAGTAGGATTATAGGAAGTGCACACGCTACCACTAGGCCCCAGCCACGGCCGCGGGCCTGTTTACTTTGAAGACAGTCTGTCAATTTATTTTCAAGATATTTTTGGGTACATAAATTTTTTTTATACAATAGCAGCCATATTTGCTGTCAAAGCTTGGTTAAACGTGCAATACCAGCCCTTCTGTTTGTTATTTCACTATGGTGGAATACAGTCCCATCCATTATTGCAACAGGATGAATCTACAATTAAATAGGAATTTTAACTGTGAATTTGTTTCGAGGTTTTTTGTTCAGAACTCACACAGGGGTTGAGTAACCAAAGGAAATTCTTTTCCAAGTTTGAAATTAGTCCGTGAATTCCTAGCGTCAATATTGCAAAATGATGCTATGGTGGTGATATTGTTTGACGTCATTTGGTAAATGCATTCCCATGCTGCGTCTTTATAAAAGAAAGCACAATTTAAAAAAGTAAAATAAGTTCGTCTGCAACGATTGGTTGCCGACTTTATTGACTGTTGGCAGCAACGCTGTTATGGTCATTATCGAAAAAGAAAAAACCCTCGATTTACACGACTACACGACGCAATTCAAAAACATCATTTTGATTTGTTGTACGAAAAGTCTCTACGAAGGGCTTGTAGATTATCTTTATTGAATGTTTACAATTCAGCCCTGTTCTGGCAATCCTCGAGAAACGGGCGTTTGTGTATAACCGATAATTAATGAGAAAACTGATGAGTTTGGGTAGGGACAGAAAACGCTTGAATCTTCGTCACATGAAGGGAATTCAAAATATTTCTGTGAATTTACTTTGGAAGTGTTATTGAGAATACATAGCTTATAGGGCCTAGAAGATATATCGTCAAATAGCACAATATATGGGGAGGCTTGTCAGTTATATAATTCCAAGGCCATTCATTAACTCCATCACGCGGAACTTTATACGTTATCGAAAACTTTAGATAAAATGGGTAAGGCGAGGCGATCATATGTCCCGTTTCTTTTGAAGAAACAAGGATGATATACACGAGTCACAAAATATTGACGAATTCCAATCCAATAAACAATATTTGTAGCAAATTGTAACGAAAATAATATTTGTAGAAAATTAATTAACTATCTGACGTACGTAGGCTTACGGCTACGGGAGAATAACTATCAGGGGGTTACCAAGTATAGTCCTCGTGATTTTGTCCTCTTTTAACGATTTTGGAAAGTTACAAGGTCCAAAAGAAAAGGTTGCCATATGAACAGGAGGGTCGACGATACAATCACTCATAATTGTGATATGGGTTGTATGTATATAACATCAAGGTGAGTGGTTTTGTTTTTTTTGATGTCGTTTTTTATGTTTTACCGATCCGAGGTATTTCAGACCAGCGGTCTAGCATCATCCGAACACATGGTAAATCTATATATACACTGCTATGGAGAAACCATGCGACATTTCATCGCTTTTTTGTGTTCTGGCCAAACCTCATATGCTGGATTTCTATTGACAGCGTGCACGCAAAATCGAGCGACGCTCTATCACACAACAGTCATGTGTTTTTGTTTTGAAAGTTCTTTTCAAACATCTTCAGACTCCAACATTTGATTAAAACCTTCGCCGTGTTACCTCCATACCTTGCGTAGGCCTACAGCCCGTCTGCGTTGAAAAGCTAAATGGTACTTGATAGTTAGAAAATGAGACTCCCAAGAAATAGAACGACTGGATTTGGATATTATTTAAACTGTGAACAGAAAACCTGCTCTTCATCATGTTTATAAGTTGATTTCAAGAAAAGCTTTCAGTCATTATATTTCCCCTCGGTCGTAGACTCCTACTGTCGTTGAATCCGCTTATTTCATTGGCCGGTGGATTTAGGGGGGAAATCCAAGATGGGATAAGATTCTGTGCCCTTATTCGACTCAGATTACACGATAGAGGTTTGTAATGTGCCAAGGTTAATACGCCCATGTCTTAACCTTGGCTGGCGAAGATGATAACATGGCTGGTCTCTAGCACTTGCCGGACAGAAAATAACAGTTTATATCTTCTACCGCCAGGCTTGGTCATTAGAGGTCAAAGTATGTATCGGTTAATAGCAGTCTTTTCCGTGGTGGTAACGGATTTAGTGAAGTACCAGTGCACTTGAGCTTATATGATGGCAATATTTTCCAACAGTAAATTATAGCCGCCCTAACACAACCAAAAGTATTTGCCCTGTTTAGAAATTGAAAACGATTCTTCCGTGCTTAGTTAAGACAGTATGAAGCCCTGTGCTTGGAATTATACAGACTGCTTATATCCACAGGTCTACATAGAAAGGTTGACTAAGAACCGTAAATTGTTAACAGACACCTGCTGAACGAGGTACACGATTGCCTTTTCATGCAGTTTGTAGCGTTACTTGTCATGTACAGGTAGTCAGCCAACGTGTTATCTTTAACGGCAAGTGATGTTTTAACTAGAATAAATGATTATAAATCCAATGATGTACCTTGATATGGTGTAACCTCGCACAGATTATGTCCAATAACTTTGGGCTGAGTCCAAACGAAGTTGGTCTACATGCAATACATACTATGATAAACTGGCATGTCTAGCGTTCCAGCGGCCAACGTGTTATCTTTTCTCTCGGATTATTGCAAATAACTAAGGCGGCTGATTTCAGTTGATGTAAAACTAGCCAATAGTGTTGTTGAATTGTATGGTTTATCTTAAAACATTATAATTATTTACTGTAACTCTATTTGAGAACCACCGACTTACCTGAAATAACGGCAACCACGGAGGCTAAAATCAAGATCTTATACATGCTCGTAGAATCGCTGTTTACAGTTTGAGAAAATAATGTTTTGTTGTATTACAACGAACATAAGGGAAAAGATAACATAGTTCCCATAATCTCACCAACCAATCATATCACGAACATGATTTAGGAGCCTGCCATAAACAAGCCCTTCAAAAGCCGATCTGTGGACAGGTTTGTTAAGATATTACCAGGCCCGTTGGTTCAAAATAGTTAACTTTTTTGAAAAGTTAAATATTCACACTTAATTTTAGTTAACATTTCAGATAATATGCTGTTTGCAAAAAAAGAAAAGAACATAAATTATGGATGACGACTTCTACTTATTGTAAAACAAGGTTTTCTCTACAGAAACTATCACCGTTGTCGAGTAGTATGACCATTCACAGGTAATAAGGAATATATGATGTCAAATAAAACCGAGGTGAGGCATAAGGAGTCAATTTATTATGAGTTCACAATAAGTATCGGTAAGTAACAAGACCTGGGTATTAAATTTAAGGTCGATATCTAATCCACTATAACAGATTTAATCTGGTGTTAGCTACTTATCGTCTTTCTACCACCTGGCCCAGGGGCCGGTTGCTCGAAAGGCTTAAATTTAATCCTTTATTAGATGACGTCATGCCATTTGAAGGTCTATCTCTAACCCTGTTTTAGCGAATTAATCTGGTGTTAACGGCTTATCATCTTTCGAGCAAGTGGCTTGTGTATTTTTATTTAGTTTCTTGACTGATTTGGGAAGTTGGATGTCAGACATTCTTCATGGTTTCAGTCAATAGGTGTGGATAAGATTATTTAAAGGTTGTCATCCATTAACAACGCTATTCTTATTCGTCCAGCCATCTTTTTAAAGATGATTACAAAAAGTTACTTTGAATCTGCATTTGGTTTTCAGAGAGACTATGTACCAACGTGTTGGAGATTATTATGATTATCACCCCAAGTCACCACCACGCCCGTGTTTTATTCACCACGCGTGCTCGTTTAGACCCAGTTATCAGTGAAGGCCGGCCGGAAACTGTGAACTATACCTGATCACCTGATTATACTCAATAGATTTATTACATCGTGACTAAAACCAGCTGTCCGATCAAATGTGGATTGACTCGATAGTCAGTCCTAAAAAGCCTTTTCTTTTTTTTACATTCTTCAGATTTTGGCAGATTTCACACAGAAAAAGAAACGTAGCATGTGGCATTTGGGTGCGACAAAGGTATCAAAAACATGTCTCAGTTCTGTAAAGTTCCTCGTAGATTGCCTTAATGTATTCCATGGTTTTTGCATTTGCCATTTTAGTGCATTTTTATGCAATTAATCGTGGAACGACATTTAAGCAGTTCTACTAAGATTTTTTTATACGCAAAATGTAAAAAGGCGAGTTATTCTGCAAGATAAACTTACTGATTCGTTGCAATAGTAAACGTAATGTGACTGTAAATGCCCTAATGTGCTATTTTTTCTTCTGTTCTATTTTCATTCCGGTGTCAATCGTCAACTAAAACAATGCTCACTTAGCACTGACTATACGAATAAATTAAAAAGGTGTTATATGGGTCAACATTTAATGTACATTGTTTTTAAAGAATATTTAAATTTGTAAGTGCCTTTAAAAAGGAATTGCATTTGTTTACAGTAGCTAAATGCATCATAGCATAGTCCTGGTGTATTTAAACAACTCTTATTAGCCTGGCGACGAAATCTCAATTGTCTGTTATTTACAGAATATCAGTACATTCAAAATGATACTGGTTTATGGCCAAGCGGTTTATGCGCAAGTGATTGAGGTAAGACGGAGACGGTTTTAATAAACTGGGTCGAGTGTAACGATGAGGCCACAGTAACGAAAATCTCGCGAGACTTAGCCTATTTAGGAGGAAGGGAAACACAGAGAACTCATCTTACGATATTTGGTATTTTTTGGAAACAACATGATGTATATGTGAATTTTATGTTAGCAACACTGCTGACATTTTACTTTTGTTTAAGTTATATGGTTTGTTCGATTTTTTAATGAAGAATTTTTTTTGAGTGAATATTTTAATAAAACAATTTTAAATTAAAAACAAAACTGGATAACATTACTTTATAATGCCTTTTTTATTATTAATATTTTTCTATAAATCCTTCTACTAAGTTGTTTTCGATGACTTTTTTTGTTGTTTTTTGTAAGTTTTTGTTCATACTACATTTTTTTTACGTTTCTGTCTAATTGCATTTTTCCGATCCTAACTTGTCCTAGAACTGTTTGTGTTAATTTATTTTCTTTGTAAATTTAAAATAACTAAAAGATTTTGTTTACATTTACAATGTTTGTTTCTCAATTAAATTTAAGTTTTATATTAAAGGCAGCATACCCTTGCTGATATGATTTTTTTGTGTAATAATTACTTGCCTGTTATGATGTATGTAGGGTTAGCACGGTAGCAACAATAATTTTCTCCTTGTAGCAAAAAAAAAATCGTATTATATGGTTATGTTAGTGTTGCCTTTCAGTGCTGGAGGAAAAACACCGGTATGTCAACGACGAAAAAGTGAACTATCCAACCAGCCAAACAACCAATTACTGCAGTTTTCAACTATTAAATGCCTAGTTGACACCGTTTTAGCGAATATCACTACATTCAAAATGGTCCTGGTTTATGACCAAGCGGGCTGTACGTAAGGTATGGAGGTAAGACTGTTTTCAGTTTTAATCAATTACAGTTGAAATATTTATGATTCCGTTGCCGCAAACCAGCCGCAGACCTATACACGATTTGAGTTAACGTGGGCAAATATATATTATATCCTTTCAACTATCTTATACTAAGCGACCATATTCTCTACTGCCATACTTGGTAATTAGGAAGCGAAATAAATCAGAGAATCAAAATGGAAAGATAAAGTTATGACCTTGTCAATGGTGTGCCCTTTAAAGGGAAAGGTCATACTCTGAAGGGCCTTACATACACATTTGATGGTTGAGACCGTTTGGTATCCAATTATTAATCACATGCCAATTAACGCCAACTTAGTAACCATCGATGTATGATGGTAATTTATTTCCAATTAAAATAATTAAAAACAATATTTTCCGTTTATCGTAGATTCACAGAAAGGTCAGAATTACAATTTTCACAATTACTCACATTATCTCAAACTGAAATAGATAAAAATGTGAAGAAAATTGAATTTCAACGGCTCATTTGAAGCTGATTTTCCAAATCCAAAGTACAACTGAAAAATGAAAGCGACAGCATTACTTTGTGTGTTCTTTGTTGCAGCTGGTAAGTCAATTTAATATCTTAATGAACTTTAATTCTTTAAGATCACGAAATAATCCTATATTATGACCAAGCTGTCTATGGCCTAATATATAGAGGCCGGAAGTCGACGGTTTTGATGAAATGCGCATGTTAGGAATTAAAATTTAAATTAAGTTTGATTGTCGCATGCAATTCTGTTAGGAAATTATGTGCGTCATCATCCTCGGAAAACTCACAAGGCGGTCGACTGACGTGAGCCGAGAAGTTCAGTACAACTCGCTGTCTCTTGCAGCGGGGGGAGGGCGGAGGGTCGGAATAAATCTTGTTTGCATTGCTTATGTAAAACTATAGATGTCCGATTTTCAACTGATATGTCGACTCTTATTATTCTCTTCTCGTGAAGGTCTATTTCGTTAAAAATGTTTAAAGCTGATTAATTTAAACCATAGAGTGCATAACGTCAATGTTACAAATCAGATTTTTGTTTCCAATGGATATAATAAAATCTCTTCAGCCTTACACACATTCAAAACATTAACATCTTAAGTTGCAATACTTAAAACCAGAAGTCTATCAAACAGAAGTATGAAAGGAGCCATTACCCAGTCTCAACGGCATTCTGACCAGATCAGCGCTGATTGATGAAAAAGCGCCCCCTAGCGAGACATAGAGAAACATCGCAGGACATGAATTGGATGTGGAATCATGGGAAATCATGCTAATGCTGTTCCTACCGCTTTTCAAACGTTGTATTTTACCCATAAGGCGTCAGTGGATTCTGACATTCAAACTGTGCGAAACGAACGAAATCACCCATTTCTTGCGCAATGAGTCATATGGCACTATGAAAGTACACTGAAAGTCACAATGCCGTTGAGACTGGGTAATGGCTGGTTTCATATTTCTGCTTGATAGACTTCTGTTAATACACATGAGAGATGAGACATTGGATAAAAAACAAAATAGAGTCCATTGTAGGCCTTTTTGTCCGAACGAATTGACTACTTTTAACAGTATAGAAAAGCAAAATAGAACATTATAGACAAATTATGCCAGTTCGGTCAGTATTTAGAAAAATAGTTCAAAAAGTTAAAATAAAACTCTCAAAGGGACAATAATAGAATTAACACACCTTGATGTACTTAAGATAACACTAGAAATAGTTTCAACGCCTTAAAACAATTTACAAATCCCCCCTCCCCCCTCCCAGTCTGCTAGCGAATGTCAGTGATCTATTAATCAATCATAATATAAGACAAATTACAAAATAATATGCGTGTCATTTTATTTATTTGTATAAACATTTAGAAGAATCATTTATTTCCGCTTTAAAATTCGACTCACCATTTGTACTCCCTTATATGAGGCGCGCTTGTTTACCTCGTCTCAAGCATTCAGTTACCATCATTTCAGCTTGCTACCCAAATTTGGATTAGTTTAAAGACAATTTATTAATTAACTAACTAAACTTATTTTGTTTTAGGTGCTTTGGCATCAAGCCCACCGTTTGAATGCGGACCGCTTTGTTTGATTGGTTGTTACTATGGCAACGTGGTTGACGAACATGGGTGTCCTAAATGCGAGTGTCAAGCACGTACGTAATTTATTGATTTCTTCAACTTTAAAGTTTAATTTTTTTGATTGTTTGATTGGGGGAACATCGTAATCAATGAGCTTTCACTTACATGAGGACAGATTGCACACTGTTCCTTACTAAATACGCAGAAAACCCAAAAGGAAACCTCGCAAAAATCACCATCGAGATTGCTGGAGCCACATCGTACGATTCCTTCATATACCTGATGGTCGACAGGCGGACTCGTGCCCGTGGACGGTGCATCAAAGTAGGAATAATAAGCAGATACGCTAACCACTGCGCAAATTAAGGCCGCGGACTTTAAAAAGTTGACAACCCAATATATATCCAATGCATTAAATCTACCGGCAGTGCGAGCCAGACTTCTGAAACCGTTTGACTGCGTATAAAAAACGTAGGTTAACATTCATTCCTGAGTTATGTACCCTTATTGAAAACCAGATTCATGAAAGTGAGTCAAAATACTTAATACTTTTAACAATTAAGTTAATATGGCTTGCTGTTGTGGTACTACAGTCCATGTGTTCATTAGCTTCTTTGCTTTGAATGATGTATCGTTGGGCTTGTACACAAATCATAGTTTAATCACGATAGCGACAGGTGACAAAGTACGGCAGGTGTAACACCGGATATTCAGTAAAGGCTTCGAATCCTCTGAGCTAATGCAAGTCGACGAAACGGATTTTTTTTTACAATTTCATGCAGTTTCAAAAGCGCATAGATCGATACTAGACATCGGTTATGAACGATCTGTCAATGCCAGTTTCAACGAGTTGCATATAGAGTTGAGGACATGTCCGTTTTCAAATACGCATTGTTTTTAACCCAGTGAGTTTCTGTATAGATCTTTTCCTAAATATACAATTATCTTTCTATATGGTACTAAAATTGTCCGTGACGAGCCCGATCAATCATTCAATAAATCCCTTATTTTCAGCTCCGATTGATCCCGACACAGGCTGTCCGAGTGTAAAGAACTGTCCGTGGGAGTGCCCGAACGGGCGAGATGTTAAGTTTGGATGTGAAATATGTTATTGTGCCTACGAGGCATCTGAGCAAGTCAGCTAGGATGTGTGAACTCGTACAAGCAGAACAAGAAATGTATCCTGAAACAGATTTAGGTCCATTCTGAATATTGTATTTATTAGGCCTACCTCATGTCTAAATAAAGACTTTCATTCTAATCTTGACTCAATCTTTATAGTCATTTCTCGTGTGAACAAATTAGACGGCGACCGAAGCTTTTTCAGTCATTTTGGGCACATAGAGTCTATGTAATTAACCTAACACCAACACCTTTCAGTCCATCTGACCTTCAATGAAGTTCGCTGACTTTATGGTTCTGTATGGAGCCCTCGCAGCAACTGTTCCAAGTATATGTAACCTTTTTTCTAATATCAAAGAACCATTTTTGTGGTAATGGTTCCATATAGAGCCCTCCTCTTTTCTAAAGAACCCTCAAAGAACCAATATTTTTTTAAGAATCTAGTATAATGAAATAAATTAAATTCGGCTGGAATTAGTTGCTGGTGACAAGTCTATGGTAGGCTGCATTAACAGACTCTGAATGCCCGTGTTTCGGGGAGTGTCGGAACAGGATTGCCTTTAAACATCAAACTCTATTAGCCGTTTCTATAGTCAGTTTTCAAACAGTCATTAATTTGTTAAAGACAAGGGGCCCATTTCTTAAAGCGATCTTAGCTTAGGCCTACCCAAAACGTAATTACCATGACGACCAGTCTTGACGACATAGTTTTCTCACGACAGTTACGTTTATAGCCAATAGTCTATGACAGACTTTGCTAATCTAGGCTTAATCTACAAGCTGCCATTCACATCAATGTTATCTTCTAATCTCTTTTTTTATTTTATGTGTTTTTGTTTCTGTCTTCCATTGACATTCTATCTTTACTTTGAATTCAAAATTTGATTGCATTTCTTTTGGTACATATAAACTAAGTACACTTTAAGTATTTAAATCTCGACGGGGTTGTTTTAATTCATGAAAAATATTTCAGACTACGCAATAGCAACTCGAGTTAGTTTATCTTTAATTATGCCGAAAGAAACCGGTTATTTTTTACTCCTGTTTAGTATATGAAATCAGCATTTACGTTAGTCGTCATAAAAACTACTAAATATCAACGTGTTTTAAACCCTTTAATTGTGTACATTTATGTTACAACCGAGTATTCCATTGAGTACTAACTAGGATGACCTGCGCATGCGCAGATATCACATCCCTGCTCGTCCTTCTGCCATCCGTTTGGACAGAACATTTTACACAAGACAGGCTCACATCCGTCTTTGTTTGGTGTTAATGCACTTATTGGAGCTGAAAATAAAAAAGGTGAATATTCAATAATTTTAACGATAGATTTTGAGCGTTTTTTAAACATATATAAACAATTAAAAATACTAAGATATGGTCTATTTACTGGAAGCGTTTTATTATAAGGATTATTGAACGAATATAAGAGTTTCATCCACCATATTAATTATATCTTAATTAAGGTTAACCGCCATATACTTGTGTTAGGACGAAAGTCATGTGACTGTTTAACAGTCTGGGACCGGTTTTTAGAAGCGCTATTAAATTTAATCCGGTATTAGATGACATCACGCTATGTTGAAGGCCTATCTCTGAACCGGTATGAGCGATTGGATCTGGTGTTAACGGCTAATCGTCTTTCGAGCAACTGGTCCCTGGGCCCGATTGCTCAGAACCAAGATTATACTCGGGAATAGCAGATAAAGCCATTACTCTTGAATCAGAGACATGCCTCCAGCATGGAGTGACGTCATCTAATTTATGATTAAATTTAACAGTGCTTTCAGCAATTGACACATGGGCTAGTATTCAAAGAGCTAATGAAATATTTCTTAGAATTACGAAATACTTAGCCAAATGAAATAAAATGTGAAATAATAAGTCTCCGTTTTTATAATTTTGCTTCTGATTTATCATTGAGTATAACAAAATCTTTACAAAATGGTGTTCATGTGTTTAAAGTGATGTTGAAAACATTGGCTAGGTTATTCTTAACTTTAGACAATAATCAAGGAGCTTGATGAATTTGGGCCCGTGGGCTCTATTCACAAAGCTACCTTAGCTTACATTGAACGTAACTGCCATGGCAATACTAGGTCTTCAATACTGGTCGGTCCCTCTGGCTAAAGGCAGTTTGATTGAAGAGTAGCAATGCTGTCTTTACTTAGCACTGGAGGAAAATTTAACTTTCCAACATTATGGAAACGCTTCACATCTTGGTTGTGCTATTGTCAATTATTGTTGGAATACACTGCCGTCATATAAGTGAAATACCCGTAAGCACGGCGTAAAACACAAATCAATCAATCAATCAATACTGGTCGTCGCGATAGCTTAGTTATAATTATTAAAATGTTTTACCTTCTTTACAGGTGCATGTTGGACAATTGTTCTCATCCAAAACATTTCCATACGCACAATAAATAGCACACACTGGTCCGCATGTTGCCTGTGCTATAATATGAGAAAGAGACAATTGATTGGATCCTTGAAATAATTGCAACCGAGGTAATTTTGAATGATTAATCGATCAATGGATTGTTTGATTTATTGATCAACCGACCCACCACCGATCGATAACCACACGAATATCCCAAGGGTATTTAAACGAAATACAGCTCAAGATGAAATAGTTAAGAAATTAAAAGAGTTTGTATTTATATTTATATGTACGAATTGTTCCCACGATTAAAAAAAAAACAGTATAACATATAACATAATATTTATTTAAGTTGAACTAACAGTCATCTCGGCCACTACGCGATGTCATAGGGGGCTATGACTTTTCAGTCATACCTGGGTTGAGTATGTAGATACTTATCCCAGGTCATACATGTAGCTGTGCCGTCTGTCCAAGCTCGTCAGTTCTGTGAAAATGTACCCATGCTTGCCGAGTTCTATCTACCATGAATAGTTCCTAAGACATAGAACTATAGATCTATTCAAGAAAATAAGCCAATGTGAACAATTGTACATCAACTTGGCTTCTCTCTTATATATATGGTCTGTATAATATACATTGTTTTTACCTCTTCGACGTCACTTGAATGTTATCGATTTGCGCTTGCTTATTGGCTAGAAGTCTGAAGGGTTAAACTCTCGCACAGCAAACAGCTGTTTGTGTTCTCTACTGTCATGCTAGGTAAATACACATTGACAAAAGTCGTATCTGAAAGGCACAGGTATAACAGCAATGTTTTCCGTGGTGTTAACCGATTCATTGAACTGCTATTATACTTAAACTTTGACGACGCCATTACATTCCTACAGTAAATAGCCGAAGTAGGTGCAAGATTGGCTTTTTTCTCGCACTTTATCGCGTTACTTGTCATGTACAGGCAGTCAGCGTAATCGTTAACGTCACGTGATGTTTTACCTAGACTAGATGATAATAGAGCCAATAGTGCTCCTTAATGAAATAGCCTCACCATCACAACCAAAAGTATTTCATTAAGGTGCACCATTGGATTTATTATCATTTATTCTGGGTAACACACCACGTGATGTTTAAGATAACACGTTCACTGACTGCCTGTACCTCAAAAGTAACGCGAGAAACTGCGAGAAATGCTAAAGTGCACCTAACTCAAGTATTTGCACTGCTTGGAAATTGTAAAGGTAACTTCAGCGCTAAGTAGGGCCAATGGAGACAGTATAGTATAGTAACAACTCCGAAGAAAGATAATGAATTCATTTTGACTCAACGTTTCGGTTTATTAATCAAACCATCAT
>JAQQZZ010119560.1:0-14693 GCA_030265115.1 Mopalia vespertina
AACATTTCGTGTACAATCTCTGATATAACATTTGAAGAACAATCTCCGATATAGCATGTGGTGGACAATCTTTGATATAACATTAGAACGAAAATCTAAATTAAGCTTTTTACATGTTATTTTTTTATGGGACATAGTGAAGGTGCACAAATCATATTGTTAACACGTGGATACGAATGACGTCATCGGTTTTGGGGTTTGTGACAAGAGGGCGGGGCCTATTGTTAAAGTGTTCTGGGAATGGTTAGGATTTGATCATTGTAGAGCTTGTTTTCCGACCTGCAGCACATCATAAGTTATATATTTGTATGTTTTTAAATATATATTTTATACTGATATGAAGACCGTCTGTGTTTTCATGTTTTGTAAACCCAAGCTTTCCCAGAATGGTTTTTTTTTTGGCCTAAACAATTTTTAGGTTTTCTATTTCTGGTTTTTTAATGCGGGTATTATATGACCCAGAAATAATGATCAAAAGTATATTTTCAACATGCGTCATTTATCGAAAAGCTATACGGAGCGTTGGTATCCTGTCAGAATTGTTAGACCATACCATATTGCTTTTTGATTAATGGAGAGCAACATATATACATGTGGAGACATATCTCTGATATAGATGTGACATTTGGAGGAAAATCTCTGGAATTATATTTCGTTTAACATTAATCTGGTACATATGTAGAAATATTGATATCATGTTTTGCGGAAAATCACTAGTATGATATATTTTTCTTTTAAATTGTATGTACATTGTTTGCTGGAAAATATATTGTACGGTTTATTGATGAACCTTGGGTGTAATGATTTTTGTGGGAATCTATCAGATAACATTTATTTATCTTCATTCTATAATTTGGTGGGAAACATTTAATGTTGCATTTTGTGGAAAGTCTCCGATATGACGTCTAGAGGCAATTACCTAGGAGACATTTGATGCTTTTGAGTTAAGTTTTTTGTTTGTTTGATTGGGGTTTAACGCCATGCTTATATGATGGGGTGCCAGTCAATTGGATGAAGGAAACCCCCTCGACGTCATTGGCAAAAAACAAAGAAGAGACAGGTCTCGTACAAGACACAATAAAAAATACATCAGAAACAGATCGGCTTCCAGTTGCCACTTAGATCTTGGATCACCAGGACAACAGGAAGTAATGTTATATATTGGAAAATAAACTGCCTTTCCAGTTCTCTCCTAGATCACAGAATGGCACCACCGTCAGTGGATCTAAACTATATTAAAATATTACCCGGCTTTTATGACAATTTAGTTCAGTAGGATTTGCACAAAAGGAAAGTATAATCGGAAAGAAAAAAATAATTATAAATTTTAGACATCGGGGTTGACATACTTCATAAATGTGTACATAAGACGGTCCTGATTTCAAGTAGATTTACGTCCCTGGATATATGAACGCAAACAATGCATATTGTTGAACTCGAACAGTTTCAGCTTTACACTTACATATTTATTCTGGACACGTTCGGTGTCTCTGAATCGAAACTCTTCTTTGTATTTAGAAATATATGAATAATATATGTAGTTAAATTCTATCTAGCCATTTAACGTACGAAATATAACATATCACATTGTTGAGTGGCCCACATGTAAGCATGAGATAGTTTTATTGTACGTTATCTCGCACTGAGGAGTTTATTTGATGATAATAACAATTTCAGATAATACATCTAATCAACGTAACTTCAATCAAATATTATAGCATAGCACAAAATGAAGTTTGACGACATTTTACCGTATTTGGGGGAGTTTGGATGGTTTCAAAAACGTCTGTATTTCATTGTGTGTATACCCTCGATAACCACCGGCTTGTACGCTTTAATCACCGTCTTCATTGTGACACTGCCTGATCATAGGTGAGTTCAGTTATTTACCTTATGCACATGTAAAAAATAGGCAACCTTTTTATTTTTCCAGGAATGTATTGAACGCATTATTTCCTGAAAGTCCATAGCCACTAATACAAAATTCGACGGGAAACCAGCGATAGAAAACGACAGTGGAGATCTGGATCCAACAGTTGGTGGAAAATGTCTAAAAGTTGTTGGAAAATCATTGGTGTAATATTTTGTGGAAAATCTTTGAAGTGCCATTTGTCGTAAAACGTCTGGTAAAACAAAATTATACTTAAGCTACTTGAAACTTAAGTTTAAAGGGTAAGCTTAACTTTAAAGCGTAAATTATAAATGAATGGACTTTTTTTTAACAATTAGAAGATATCAGAATGTTATTGATGGAAAGTAAATTTCCACGGACGATCTTTGGCTTCCAACACACCTTATCTGAAGGACAACAGTGGTTTTTTTTTATTTGGATCTGTATATGCATAACAAATCAATATTACAAGCAGCGCACACAGAGTAATGCTATAGTGTATTAATATCATTTGATTTCCACTATAATATATAATGGTCGTTAGGAAAGACTATGGTTCTTCATGGAACCATGACGACACAAACGGTTCGTTGGTATAAAAAAAAAGCGAGACATACTAGCTACAAAAGGTCCGTAGGTTGACATGAGAACCTTGGATGGTTCTTTGAGAGCCATAATTTTTAAGAGTGTAATACGTTGATTATAAACCCAAAGGGTAAAAAAAGACATCAATCACGCATGACCTGTGTAGTTTCGAAATACAATAAAACAAGTAACATATTCATGCATTTCAGATGTGCTATTCCTGGTTGGGAGAACGATACGTATGCCATTAAAACTCCGGCCCACAAATGGATGATCCATCGTACAATACCTCCGGGAGAAGAAGGTAAACTTTATTCCACATGTCATTATTACGATCAGTCGAATTGGACAAACTGGACAATAGCAGACAACTCTACAGAAGCTACGTGGCAAAGTCCTGAGAACTTCACACAGGTCGCCTGTGACAGATGGGTGTTCGACAAGGAGACATTCCAAACAACTGCAACAGAAGAGGTACGGAATATTTAGTCAGGGCTATGTCAGGTGAATCAAGGTTTATGAAACGGTTACTTTGCTTTCGTACATATTTTTTCATCTTGGTTGTTTGGAAGCATCAAGTTAAATTTACAAAATTCAACAGAATAATTTAAAAAAACAAGAAATGTCAACTTCTTATAATTACATCACAAAAACGAAAAACTTTTTTTGTTGATTCCAAAGTTTGAAATTACATCTGCCCGAACCCGTACTTAAAGGAAGAATGGAAGCCAAATGTAGGCATTTCTGTCGAGACAGGGTTGTTGAGAAATGGGCGCAAATGTACCATATATCGGACGTATATAGCGTTGTAGTTTCTGAAGCTAATACAATTGTTTATTAAATGGGATTCTATTCATACTTAATTGGAAACTTTACAAATAGTATCATTGTGATGAGATATTGTCCTTAAGTGAAAAGGTCCTAAATATGCCGTGTTTTCAATAACACGTATGCCCTTCGTCATTGTGACTATATACTGTCCTTTGGTGAAAAGATCCTCAATATGCTGTGTTTCCATTAACACGTATGCCCTTCATCAATGTGACTATATACTGCCCTTTGGTGAAAATATCCTCAATATGCTGTGTTTTCATTAACATTAATGCCCTTCATCATTGTGACTATATACTGTCCTTTGGTTAAAAGATCCTCAATATGCTGTGTTTTCGTCAACCAGTATACCTTTCTTCATTAAGACTATATACTGTCCTTTGGTGAAACGATCCTCAATATGCTGTGTTTTCATTGGCCCGTATACCTTCATCATTGTGACTATATACTGTCCTTTAGTGAAACGATCCTCAATATGCTGTGTTTTCATTAACCCGTATACCCTTTTTCATTGAGACTATATACTGTCCTTTGGTGAAAAGATCCTCAACATGCTGTGTTTTCATTAACACGAATGCCCTTCATCAATGTGACTATATACTGTCCTTTGGTGAAAAGATCCTCAACATGCTGTGTTTTCATTAACACGTATACCATTCATGATGAATCACACTAGTGAACGGTGGGCGGTTGGGGTGAGCGCCTTGTTGCATTGGTGCACTTGGAGCCCAAGGGGCAACATGTAGCCGCTCTCTTTAGTGATGTTTTGTATAACGTCAAGTAATTGGTTGATAGTCGGTGGTGTTGAGGGTGGTTTCCTTCACCCACTGAGTTTGCACGCCATCGTGTAAGTGAAATAACTTTAATAACAGCATAAGACCCGAATCAAGCAAACACCAGTAATCCTTGTCTATGCCACCCTCCCGAGAAAAGATCGTCGCATTAAGTCTCTCTTCATTTCCTACCTTGCCTTCGTAGACGGGAAACCCGGAGTAAGCTAGAATCTACAAAAGCTACTTTCGGATGACCTCTCTTTATCTCACCCAATCAGATTGGGGCATCCATTTGGATGAAAGAGTCGATCTAAACAAAGGATCACAACAAGGCTATATATGTAATATACACGCACGATCTTAAGGCCCATCTACTCGATCAAACTTGTGTTGGTCAACAAGACCTAACGTTTGATAACCATCTTAAAGCTTGTTGTATGTCTCTGTCCACACGATACAAGCTGAAACATTTGCTGTACGCTGTTGTGTTATAAAAGAAGAGGATAAAACATATACCAGAGAAAAGACTTTAGATTGCAATGGTAGTTTTGCACATTCAAGAAAAAAGTTAAAACATGAACTGGATATTTTTATCGTCTTATCTGACAGGCATGGCAATTTTTCATATACAAACATGAAATCTGCCTGAGGTGTGAAATCTCAGCTTTCAGCTTTGGTTATGGAACATTAAAGATGTCACAAGCTATATCTTTGTCTGTTGATTGGTTAATATTGAAAGTAGGACACAACAAATGTTGGTCGTTGTTGTCCAACACAAGTTGTATCTTGTAGACTTGTCTTTAGTCCCATCGACGAGTCCTGGCATCATCCCATTTACACGTTAATTGACAGAGGCGCCACGCTTGTTTGTTGTAGACTTTATGTATAAATGACTTTCTGATTCGCTGCTTGTTTCTACAAAAGTCCATTGAAGCTTTTGCCTCATTTTTGCCGCGAACTGCCGCAAGGGTAGATTGTGAAAGTCTAGCCTTACGCATTTTGGCCCTTACAATGGAAATATGAATATATGCCAGCAATTATTTTTGTTGTGCAGACTTCTAAGTAGACAAATATCGAAGCATTCCGGTCGTAACAATAACAAGTTGACTGCTGTAAGTTGGAATTGCGACGTGGATAGGTTAATGGTTATATACAGTGGCAGGATCGTTTACTTTATTGCTATTTGATCATTCATGTGATATACTTGTATCTGTCGTCTGTTGTAGATGAGTCTTGTCTGCTCTCAATTGATCCGACGCTCCCATTTAAACATGTTGTACCAGGGCGGTATAATGGTTGGTTCTCTAACCCTAGGTACAATGGCCGACATGTAAGTGATTTCTGACTCAAACGTCCACTTTGTACCTGATATAAACGGTTTTCTTCAGCCCACATTAATGACGGTCGATGGTTTTGTTCTGGCTGTATGTATACTTGAGTGTCACAGCATTATGCGCACACGTTCCTCATATAAGTGGAATGGTCATGAGCACAGCGTTAATTTATATCCAACAGATAATCTTTTCTATTTCCTTGAACATGCTGAAGCAGATGAAAACTTCCGACAGCCAGGCTTGTGTCTTGTTTTGATAGGATGTAAGGATGATTTTTCAAATGCAATGTGTTATTTGGTTACTTCCGTTTCAGTGATATAAATAGGCCAAAGTAAGCAGGGATAGGTGACTAAGGTATGGGGACACCACTCCGGGGAATTGTCCCAGCTATTGTCACTGTTAAAGGATGGACAGCTTAATACAATCAGTACAAAAGAAACCTAAAAGGATGACCCCAGTCCTATATTGTTTGACTTGTGTTTGAAGCCAAACTCAAGTATTTCACTTATTTAATGGCGCTGTACATAACAGTATCACCGCGCAACGCAATCCTAAAATGTGAAGTGTTTCGCTATATTGTTTTGTTGTTGTATTGCTTAGTATAGACAATATGACTCCGCTTTAAATATACTGCGTGTCTTTATAAAAATTGACTACATGTTAATGATACTTTGGATAATCATGAACGCTCCCCACACACTAAACTGTGTTTCAGGTGCGCTTTCGTATGCACATTTTTATCTTTGTTATATGTTAAATCACTATAGAAGCCGTGCAGTAGATTCGTGACACACATCGATCATTTTGGTCATGGTAGCAACATTTCCAGGACTGTTTAACAAACAAATGTGTTTAAAAAAAGGAAAATCAGAATTTTTATATGTAAAAGAGCAAATCTGCTCACCAGTATCAGTGCAGATAATGGCTTTCCCAACGTCGTACTTGGGAACTAGGTATAGAGTGAATCCAACGAGTGTGACGAAGGAGAGCCAGATGTTCAAATCCAGCTAGCATCAAATTCAGTTATTAAATCATTCGTCTAGATAACGAAGTAGATTTCTTGACCATTCCTTTCCTCAGCTAGACTATAAGCAATTGTTCCATTACATATATCCTTCGCATCTATGAATGCCCACGAATGTTGCTTGGAACTCATCCAGCGACAGCCTTATTTTAATGATCTAACACCATCCGACTCCCATCTATTACCAAACCTTGTAATGGGTTCTCACAGGTATTGATTTTCGATTTTTGCTCACGTAATATATCAGATCAAACGTATTTTTCACCACAGTTTCGGGCGAAAGAAAATCATGTGCCTTTCTCTGGTTGGATTTCTGGTGGTAGGAATTCCTACCTTCTGGGCTTCTGGATACATCAGTATGTGTTTCTCCAGATTTCTGTTGGGCGTTTGTGTAATTGGATACTTCCTCAACGCTTTTACAATTGGTAAGTTTTATATTTGTAGACAAACATTCTTTATATCAAACACTTTTTATCAAAGGTGACGCGAAAGTCGGGTACCGTTTTATGGAAATACCATGGCTTTGATAAATGCATGAAACTTTTACCTTTTTTTGGCACAGGAATCGAACTAGTGGCCCCGTCGACGCGGATGTGGACTGGGATGATCATAGAGTTGTTTTGGGCCGCGGGAGGGGCTCTGTTGGCTATTCTTGCGTTCTTTATAAGGGACTGGCGGTATTTACAACTGGCCGTTTCTGTGCCATCCGTTATCTACCTGGCATACTGGTGGTAAGTGTGCATTGACTATCATTAACTTCGACATGACAAGATCCTTTGTGAGTATAACGTTGAAATGGATATATATCCACAGAATACAATACAAAAGATAAATAAGAAAAGACATTTAGACTTATCAATCAATCATTGTTGTTTAGTCATGTTTGGTTTCGTGTTTCTCACAGGCTTGTGCCAGAGTCACCGCGGTGGCTCCTGGCCAACGGTAGAGTGGAAGAAGCTGAGAGAATTATTCGACAAGCCGCGAAGGTGAACAAGGTTACTTTACCAGATACGGTCTTCGAGAAGATAGAAGATGAACCGGACCAACCGAAAGTTAAACTCTGGCAGCTTTTTTCCCATCGAACGTTAATCATCCGGTCTTGTATTATCTTCTTTAACTGGTAAGAAACGTTACATTAATTAAATATTTATTTTAATTGGATCAATAAATTAATGTAATCGGTGGAGTTTTTATTTAGGTATACTGATCTGAGTAAACCAGCCTGCTTTTATGCGTGAATAAGCTTATTCCTACGTAAGTATTGTTACTCAGAAGAACGAACGGCTCCTTTAGATCTCAATATTATGGCCTGGTTCCATGTGAGTTTTTCCTTATTCAGAGTAACACTACTCTAGTACTTCATAGCTAAACTTATCACTGGAAACCAAGGATTGTGAGGTTATTCGCTTCCCATCAGTCCTGTGTAACAATGCAGTTACTAAAAAGCAGTCGACCGTTTATTACGATTGGCAAAACTGGTGTTTCTTGATTGGGTCACAGTAATGAATTTCTCTCCCACTTCTTGGGTAAAATACGGTGGTAAAAAAGGGCGGGGAGGGGGGGGGGGGAACTGGTTAAACGCATCCCCGCTTTTGCCGTGGCCACATCGTACCAGTCAAGTATATATCTGCTTTCGACAGACGGACTCGACCCGTGAGCGATCAATGGGAGAAGCATTGATACGCTCCAAATAAACTGAACCATCGGGTATGTGAGTCATTCAAATGGTGGCTCCGGCAATTGCGGGGATTCCTCCCGATTGTCCATCGTATTTAAGCAAGGAACACTGTAAAGTGGACAATCCGTCGTCATATAAGGGAAATGAGTACGATGTTAAACCCGAATCAAACAAACATACTGCACATGGTCGAAGGTCATTGTTTTTCACAGTATTTCACTCATTTTAGGATGGTGTACTCAGACAGTAAATAGCCACACTAACAAAGGAAAGTATTTTGCTGTGATGATCAATTATTTTTCTTCTCAAGTTACGTATAGACACTATGCCTGTGTTTGGAAAACTCTCATTGATAGGGATACTTATGTCGGGGATATTTATAAATATATGCGACTTTCTTTTTATGACATGATAGGATTGTGGTGAGCATGGTTTATTACGGTCTCTCTCTGAACAGTGGATATCTATATGGAGGCGTACATCTCAACTTCTTTCTGTCTGTCGTTGTTGAATTCATTGCTTATGCCTTATGTTTCCCTCTGTTAAATCGTATTGGACGTAAAGCTCTACACGCTGGATCAATGCTTCTAGGTGGAATCGCCTGCTGTTGTACAATATTTACAGTTCTCTACTTGCCTGAAAGTAAGTCCCGAAATATAAGTACTGTATTGATAAAATCAGTCACATTCTACCCTGACCCCTAAAAGACACAGGGCATTTGAAAACTAAAATCTACAAAATAACATGCAGTTGGAAATAAGTTTGCTTGATTTGTTTGGCGTGCCAGCTCAATAGGTGAAGAAAACCATCCTCGAAAACACTGGCAACAAACGACGACAAGACACCGATAAGACGGAGTATAAGAGCTATATTATACAACATAGATATTATACTACATTATGAATATCAATTCATGTATATTTGTTCACAGAATATCAGCCAATCACTACAGCCCTTGCTCTGATTGGGAAGTTGGGAGCTTCCGCGGCCTTCGCGGTCATCTACATTTTCTCATCAGAGCTGTTCCCTACTGTTATACGTAATGGCGGTATGGGAATCAGCTCAACAAGTGCTCGTGTTGGAAGTATGGCCTCTCCTTACATAGCAGATCTGGTAAGATCAAAAGGATATTCGCCACGAGAACTTCTTTCCGCGTATTACCCTCTTTCTCGAACTGTAGTAGGTGATAACAGGTGTATATATCGGTATTAACCGCGTGCTAATATGCATGCAATGATTATCTGAATCGGGTATTACGCGAAAAGAAGCACTCGTAGCGAGCAATAGGGTCATTATGTAAGTGGCTTAGAAGACTAGCTCTATGAGTTTCAGACTGGGTAGAGTAGAGACCGTTGGACTTGCATTGGTGATATGACATACCCTGGGCTACGCCCTCGATATGCCAAGCGGGCTCTATCCAGTCTGAAACACCTCGATCTCGTGTTCGTGGAAGTATGGCCTCTCATCTGACCTGTTAATACAAGTTTAACCTCCTCCTTCAAAAGCTCAACATCTCATCGAATATCAATAAATTTCAAACGCATATACATACAAACTATTATATATCGTGATTCCAGGGTGCTCGTGTAAAAGCAGGCAGGAATTGTGTCCTACAATTCAGACTGGTCAGTCGACCTCCTTGTGTTCCATTTCGCTAAATATATGTCTTGCTACTTGTTTGTTTGTTTGATTGGGGTTTATTTACGCCGTACTTAAGGTTGTTTCACTCACATGACAGCGTGTTAGTCAAAATGGGTTAAGGAAACTACTTCGATACCACAGGCAACAAACAAAGACAAAATAGGACATAATCACAAACAGATCGGCTTGATATTGCCCTTTATAGTTCTAACAGCACCAGGGCAACAGGAAGCTCCCCCCAAACCTCCGCGCCTGACTACTTAAGTTTAAAGTTTATATTCCTTTAATCGAGTGGTTAGCCGCTTTGTTATAGTTCTTTTTCAAAACAAGGTAGATGGCTCTATTGAAAGAAAGGGTGGCTATGTAGGTTACATTATTGAGTTAGAGTACAAGTACCTGGAAACAAATAAATACATCCAAAAACAATTGTATACCATGCATATTTCTTATGCAAGCAAAGTATCTCAATTCATAAATCTGTTTCTTTTTTGTTGTGACAGGGAGCGCTTATAGGTGGAAGCTTTGGTATCGCTTTACCTTTAATTGTCTTTGGCGGAGCGTCTGTCGTTGCCGGTATTTCCTCGTTATGGTTACCAGAAACTCTAAACCGAAAACTACCGGAAACTATCGAGGACGCTATTAATTTCGGAAAGTGCGTAGAATTAATATTCATTAGTGCAATCCTCTTTCAGAATCTCCTATTTAACACTCTGTCAATCAGTTTTATTTCACTAATTACTCATCGGTCCGCATTACTGTAGGTATATACTGTGCACGTTCTAGCCACTCATAACTTTTGTGGAATAGATAATAATGCATTAAACATATTTCCATATGTTATTAACAAGTGTGAAGACAGAATACTGGGCTGCCTACACTGGTAGTTTAAGTCGGACCCTTTGATAAATATAATATGTTTGTGCTTTGATGTTTTAGAAATATATATATTGATCAATGCTTACGACAGTTTGTTTTATATTGTTTTCAGGAAAAGCAAACTAGCATCAAAGGAAGTTACAGCAACCACTTCACAGAAAGTGGATTATGTCAACAAAGCTTTCAATATAGATGAAAGATAGCCCCATTTTAAAACGGAATACTTTCATACGTGTCAAAGTGAAAAGATTTATGTGAATTGTGTTGCGAATACAACAAAATGTAGAACATTTAGGGATTATTGTCGATGATAATGATATCATAAATACATCTTGCTCAAGAAAGGATCCAGTGACATGTGCGCCTTCCATGGTCTTCGTTGTGTCAGAAAGCCTGCTTACTTATGCACCTGCACCTTTTATACACTTTTAAGTTTAAGTTTTAACTTTTTCATTATATGAGTCAAGTTGGTATATAGTCACGAATCTTATGTGTACGTTTATAGAATGTCAGTGGGAGTCTTCCTCCGTGTAACAAGGATTGTCCTAGTTATTTTGTTTACCACATACATAGTCAGTATGTTTGGCTTGTAAATAGTTATTGTTGACGGTGATATCTCACATAGCAATGTCAAATTTAAATTATTCGAGAATTGTCACTTTAACGAGAAGTGTTCGTTATGCTTGCTAAAAAACACTTGTAGCTGATTTACAAAATGGCGGATTCGTCCTGATCTGTACTTCGCACTCAATGGTAGGTTCCATTGTGAACAGCTGTCATGTGTTGACTATTTATTGGGCAATAATATGGATTTCTAATCTGTCGTTCGCTTATATGAATTGCGCATGCTTGTACTGATCAGACGACGACATTTCCTATGATCAAGATAGTTCATTCCATTCGTAAAGCCATATTTTAGATGCATTCATCGATAAGAGGACGACTTTTTCTATGATCGAGTTCATTCCATTTAAACAGTGCTCGTTGAAAAACTCGAGGGGCCACAGCCAGTCAAATTATAACCACGGCGGACGGATAAGTCGGTGCCCTTTCACTGCGATATTAAGTTGGGGTGTTGGGAGACAACAATCCTGTGATCTGCAAAAACCTGGTCTGTTGAATGCAAAAACCAGCAAACAAAGGATCAGTATCCATGCATTGCTGGAGAGTTGCTGACATACTAGGTTTTTCCAGATGGAAAACTGCTAATATTTTTCCATGATAAAATGAAGAAGCGAAGGAGCGAGAGTTTGAACGTCGCCTTCTCCTCTCGTTTTTTCGATTCCATATTTGGCTTACTCGCTCCCTCACTCTTGCTCTTTCGCTCCTCGCATTGTGATCTAGTTTCTAGGGAAACATTATGGGAAATTTATAGTTTTGCCAATGGGCAACTCTAAAAGGCCGAACTGTAAAACTCCTCCACAATAACGCTATTATAATTCGCACTTATTTGACAACTTACTGCTTTAAAAATATAATCCCTTTTTAACATAAATACTGTTAGAATCTATACATATTTATTCTTTACTAAAATATGTTACCTCGTTTTAGCTGGCCAATGAGACGATTTATTTTAAAAAAGCTGTCGAATGATTGGATATAACCATAACACTAACTCTGGGTGAATTAATTTCCCCCGTGTTACATTTATGAAGAGAACACAAGTAGTTTATAGACACACAATTTTTATTATATATTCTAAATTGTTTTCCCACGCAATAACCAACCCATCAGAGGTTTGATAGGTAAGAAACATATCGTAAAGGTGTTAACAAATTGTGTTTGATTGGTTGATAAACACGGGGGAAATTAAGTTTGCTCCACTTTATAGTTGTGTCGGTGTTTTGACCAATGGGTAGGATGTTTTTTGATTGGCTTACTAACAAATGGAAAAAATAACCCCCCCCCCCCCCCCCCCCCCTCCAAGTTAATGAATTAAGTTAAGACAATTTTTTCAGAAAAAGAAGAAAATTATTTCATTATGTCTCTTGTACGGTTCCGTTTTAAAAACAGAAATATCAGTCTAAAAATAGCAACATTATAAAAGTGGGAAAAAAAATTTTTTCGACGGTTCCGTTCATCTATCCAAGATGTTGATAAAAAGTTTAATGCCGGTTACTTGCCGGTGTGCTATTGAACTTTCACGTCCACCTCACGTCACTACTGAATTTATTTCCTGTAGAACCGAGGTGGTGTTTTACGTTTTGGAAAAAATATGTTTGCGTTTAATTGGATCACAATTTACTTAATAAATACACCAAGAAAGCTTTTGAAAAAAGCATCATTTTTATTTTATGATTGTTATGAAATAACTTTCTATTACAAAGTGAGCACTGTTGAAATCGAAACAATTAAAACAAACAACATGGTTTGATGTTATTTTTGCTCAATCATAGGGTAACTATGGACAGTTTTGATAGAGTGTATTAGGCTTGTGTGCGATATATATAGTAGTGACAAGGTGTCCACAATAAGGTTGATTGATTGATTGATTGATTGGGGTTTAACGTCGTATTCAAGGGTATTTCACTTATATGACGAAGGATTGTCCACTTCACACTGTTCCTTGCCTTATTTCGGTGGAAAACCGGGAGGAAACCTCATATCCCTGATGGTCGACAGGCGGACTCGATCCCGTGAACGGTACATCGAAGCAAGATTAGTAAGCGCACACGCTACCACTAGGCCATGGCCGCGGGCCCTCCACAATAAGGAGAGCGAGTAGTTATGCTTAATGTAGTATTGTGATGTTTCATGGGATAACTTTTGTAGCAATTTCGTCGTTCATTGAAGCAAAGAGATATATCGCACATTTCGCTACATGCGTCTGTCTTGATTGCTTAAGACTGCGAAAATTGAGATATGGCATATCTGTCGCACACAAGCCTAAAACACAACATTAAATGAAATAGTTTGCAAATGGTGTATAAAAAATTTTGAGCATTGCTTGATAATATTTTTCATATAATTCTGTCTATTCTATTGACCAAACAACCCAATGGGTTATATCTGACGCACCATTCTATATACACAAACAACCCAATGGGTCATATCTGATCCACCATTCTATTACCCAAACAACCCAATGGGTCATATGTGATCCACCATTCTATATAAACAAACATCCCAATGGGTCATATCTGATCCACCATTCTATTACCCAAACAGCCCAATGGGTCATATCTGATCCACCATTCTATTACCCAAACAACCCAATGGGTCGTTCTTAGTAACTGCTGTGTTGGAAGGACACCACACTGACATGCATGTCCAGGAATGCAAGTAGATGGCGCTATAGTAGGTACATGTAGGTCATAAGTAAAATACTGGCTTATAGTGGTGATAACTGTTTTGGTGAAATAGGTATTTTTGTAGAGGCTCTGTAAATTGAGTGGGGTCTAACGTGACCCCATGGGTAAAATTTACCAATTCTTTATTATAGTAACTTTGTTACGAATGCAATATGGGTATGAATATTTATAATTATACATTTCTCTCTTCATTAATTCAAAATATAATTATACATTAAAACTGCCGATATTAAGGATCATTTCGAGTGATTTTCATTGTTAATAGATTAGAGTCATTTTGGTTATAATTATCGTGATGGAGGTGAATAATCTTTTCCGTATACTATAGAAATGTTATAGATATGGATATTATTTTCGTGTAAACATCCAGATATGTTTGAATAACCGGTAAGAATATAAGATGACACAACACCGGATCAGAAAACTGTTGACTACATATTATTGACAAGTATTATTTCCCGTGCCAAAACATTATCCCACTCCTAAAATACACCAATGAGTTTGGTGGTTAATATATTGTCTGTATAAAATAAGATCTATCAGAATATATATAACCTGGGATGAGTATGTAGAGGGATTAGAAACGCCGCTACCCTTCGAATCAGCAAACCGTAAATGTGTTACTACGAGTTGGTCAAACATATGAAGTCTGCTCAGAAAGCATGTACAGTGTCAGTTAGTGCTAGCTTGGCCTACTGAGACGCCCAATGTGTCGTTTGGAAAAAGCTAGCCGAGTAACACAATCACGG
>JAQQZZ010119571.1:0-14692 GCA_030265115.1 Mopalia vespertina
ACTGGAACCATCAGAACATGAAACCCTAATAGATTACCTGATCCCATATTACTGGAACCATCAGAACATGAAACCCTAATAGATTACCTGATCCCATATTACTGGAACCATCAGAACATGAAACCCTGATATAATAATTAATAGCTTACTTCTGGAAGCAACAGTGGACTAATGACAAAGATTGAATCAACCGGTATGGTAAATACATTTGTATGGAGTTTAAACATAACTATTTTTAATTTGTGGAATAACCTGTAATTGTAAATATAGCACTCTTTTTTCAATATCACATATAGTCATATTGGTTTGTGCAACAGAACACCTTCCTGAAGCCGTTTTCGGGTACCATATTACACTTTGTCCAGATACTGAAGCCCCAAGCATAGGTGTTTTTTTAAACTACTTGACACTTGGTTCAAATGTACCGATGGTTCAAATCCATTAGATCTCTTAGATGCTCTTGATGTGCTCAGTGAATATCACCTGCAATTCCGCAACCTCTATATTATTTGCAGGTGTGTAGAATGCATCCCTGGGTGTTCCTTTAAGTGCTTTCTTTGTCTATGTGCAAGTGTTTTTTTCTGTCTGTTTATTGTAGTTGTCTTTGATGATTGTTGGTCAAGAAGTGCGATGATGGCCACCAACTTTAAGAAGAAAAACGTCTCGATGGTACTTGATCATTGTTAAGACAAATGTAATAGTTGTAAGCTTGGTTTGACAGTTAATCACTTCAATAATTCTGCTAAGTAATAAAGCTATGTGTGTGTGTGAGCAATCTGCTGTCAGGCACCGTTGACGTGTCTGTAAATAACATGTTAACACGAAGTGTCTGCATTTAAACAGTAGCATATATCTGCTGTTAGTTTTTCATACTTTTAAATTTCATGTTGCACTTCACCACTAAACTGTGCACTAGGCCAACAAAGTAATGGCATGCTGCCAGGGAATTCTAATGGAAACGTTTAATTTTTATAGTGTACATGTACATGATTATTAGGGGTTTTACTGGTGGCTACAGGGAGAAATAAAGATCTATGGTCTGGCGATGTAAAAAGAGATATACACCAAGTAGAGCCACTGACTGACCATTTGGTTATCGTGTGTTGTAGACGTAGATTGATGTCATCATCCTTGGTCAGGGAATAGGGTTTGACCGGTGAAAACAACATGTGCTAACCATCATCTAACTGCTCAGACATGCTCACAGCACATTGAATGCACCAATAACACACAACTTTTTTCTGTGTTATTTATTTTTTTTCACAAAAGCTGCATTTCTAACAGCCACCTTCTCTTTGGCAAACATGTCTGTCAGCAGTATTTTCTTTCACCTCCTAAGAAACCATACATGTTAGAAATTCTCTCTCCTTGAAACTGATACATGATAGTGTTATATATGGGTCTGATAGAAACTCAGTCTGTCTCCACACTATGTTATATGTAATATAGTATTATTATAAGCCATGTTACAGACATTCTGAACTTATGTGATCTTAGAATTTGTTGTCATTGGTTTAATCGCTATAATTTATGTACAGGTTACATTTGGACATTTTTTTTCTGAAATAATGAAACATTTTTACAAAAGTTAAATACCCAGCAAACCAAACAATGTAGCGACAACGTTTTATTGCCTTAGTGTAACGTTGTTGCAACAGAAGTTGATTTGTGTTGTCACAACCTTAAACGGCACCTTTTGACAACTTTGTATCAACTGGTAAAAACTAACAACAAAATTTCATTGTAGATTTACATGGCTAGCTAGTATACAATGTTGCAGCTACATAGTGTGTTTGCTGGGTATAAACTTTTCTCAGACTTGAAAACTATTGGCAAAAGTGATAGAGTAATGATATGCTGGTTTGATCAGGTGAATGATCATAATCATCATTGTCACATTATTTATTCCAGACCTCACTAATAGGTCAGTATGCTAGATTCTGGAAGTCTATAAATGCTAGTGATACAGTAAGGGTATTATTGATATCCACTTTTGATATTAGTCCAGTAACTGCAGTGATAGTACAGGATACAGGCTGTCATATTTTGGTTACCAATAACACCAATGATGAGAGTATGCTGTGAAACCAAAACATAACATGACCATGTGCCTTGATAACATAATGATCTTTTCTTTTACTGCTTTTGTTCTGGACACTTTTCCAGATAATACTGTTCTAGAAAACCATTGAGTTGTTCCCATGTCCCCTAATAAACTCTGAGCAGCTTTTAGATGATCATCATAGCGTGCCCTTAGGAAAATATATCTTACTCTATTGAAATTGTATTCTAGATGCATTGCCAACCAATTAAACAAGATGTTCACATCATCTTTAAAAGAATCGCAGAATCCTTGCAAACTAGTTAAAAAAACAAGATAATAACAATTAAATGTTTGTGGAACATTGAAATTAGTAACATGTATTTGTTTGGGGAACTAGAACAGGATGTTGGTTGGGTCCTGGGGAGAGAAAAACTACCAAACAAATTGTCTTGGTGTCAGAGAATCCGGATATTAGGCCTCATTAGAAAACAATCGTTAGACTTCCTGGAGTGTGATTGTGACCAGAGCACAGATGAGATAGCTGCTTTGTCTTGCAGATTAAATAGATGTACAACTATCAGAGTTACAACAATTTCATTGCTACAGTTATGTCAAGGAACATGGATCAACCAACACAGATACACATAGTGATATCATGATTTTTCCGGTAAAGTTTTAAATGGTTTATTATAGGATCCAAACATCATTTATTTCTCTAAAATAAATCCAGAGACAATTAATTTGTTCAGTTCACTGCCTAGGTAAGCACATCCAGCACTTGATGACTCATGGATGATATTTGAACACAGCATTCTGTTATGGAATATGGTGTCCAGTATATAGGATGATAATTCCCAAAAGTTAATGATTCAACACAAGCACTGATTGCTGTTAAAAGGTATATTACGGTAGAACTTTACACATACCGTATCTCATAAAACATGTATGGTCTGCCATGTTTCCTGCTGTGTAATATACACCTACTGAGAAATCCATATGAACATTATGATAAGGTATTCCAAGACCCCCAAGTAACCATCCTGATTCCACACTAGTTTATGGGCTACCTGTAATTTACAAGTAGAAGTAAGGGTATTTAGGGGGTCACCCTATGACAGATACAACAGATGACATTCAGGGATGCCAACCAAAACGTAACACAGTTGACTTTATTGGTATGGCCTGATGAGTTTTTCAAGAAGACCTTCTTTTTGGGTCTTTGCTGATCTTCTCAAAACTGTAGTATCTACTGTTTTAATCTCAATGCTGGCTTGCTGAGACTTCAATATCTGCATGTTTTGCCTTCTACTTTCTGATTAGAAAGGAGTTAAGGAATGGCGATACCACAGTCATACCATTTTGGTGATCTGTATCCATGACTTAAACCAATCTTCCTTCTGTAAGGTCGCTGTCCCCAGCGAGCTCGACCAAAACCTGAAATACACAAATAAAACTTGTTTTATATACTTGTTATTTAGTAGAATTTTTCAAGCTCCTGTACTGAGCAATTACTAGTTTGAACCTATAATGTATGTAGTAAACTTTTGACCTCGTAGACTAATCTACACAAACCTATGTCTTTGTGTGAATGTATCAAATCAACTGCCTGTAAAAATAGGTAACCTTTTGAAGTTTGGTTTATTTTCAACTCTTGTTGTAGTAATTTGTTGTCATATACTTTCTGCCATGTACATTTTCTCTTTCTCTCTCGAGGTGTTTGTAAGATACCCATTACAGCTCCAGATTATGATCTCCTCAAAAACATGCATCTGAGAGTTTATCTCGACCATTAGATTAATTAATCCCTTATACTTTTTCAACATGTTTTTTTGGAACTATATAAAGTTTAATCCACGACTGAAAGCATGCTTTTGTATACAGATATTCTTAGACATTTGAGCCTCACTGTTTGAAGTAAACATTGTTTATTTTATAAGAGCTTAATCTTTGATTATGCAAACATTTTTAGATTAAGGTTATGACTCTAAAAATTCCTTTACTAAAACTAATTATAATGTACTGATATCCATAAACAACATTTAACCTGAGATACAGAATAAAAGTAAACTAGCATTAACAAAAACACAGAGAACTCAATGTTCATATTCCAGCATGCACACTCTGATAGTGATAATGTAACACATTATGTGGCAGATGGTCAAATCATTGTCAGAATTTGTAAATAAAATAAATTAAAGAAGGCCTTTTTCTGTAACAAATATCTAATCTCAACTTAATATTTCTGTCATGTGGAAATGTAATTTAAAACCGTGTGCGGTAGAAATACTAGTTTCCTGTTAGTTTTTGGTGTCAAGGTTTTATAGTGAATTGATTGAAAGGACTTGTCATTGTGAGTGGCAATCTAGTTAAGGAAGGTGTGGAGGAAATTAAAAACAGACTGTATAGGGGATAAAATATGAGAGAATTTAACAGCGGGATAAATCACTGGTTCATACCTTTAGGCAAGGATGAGTGGGTGGTGATGTTACTTAAAAAATAACGAAAGGAATTTTTAGTTGTAAACAGATCTTATTCATTGGGTGTGGGTTTTTTTTACTTTGTTTCTTGTGCCTGCTGTAGGAGATAAAAAGACTAGTTTGTAAACCCATCATCTGGTGTTGGCACCTGCTGGCACTGCATAGCAAGTTAGTAACAACCTTAACATGACCAAATATATTTTTCTTGTAATAACAGATATTTGCATTTTATATGATTAAACTTTCCATCATTGAAGAAATCAACTAATTAGAGATGAAGACAGTATGGGATGATAATTAAATGTTCTATATGCCAAGTCTGGGGTCTAATGTACTGAAGTATAAGGAATTCTCAATATAGCAAATCAAGCATCTGCTTTGTTGACAATTAAAAAAACCCAGAGTATATAATTTCCATGGTGATAAGGTGTGAAGTTATATTAGAAAATCAACACTAATATTGTTATCACCATATCTTACAGAAATGGTGAAAATGAACTTTTGGAAGAAGTTCTGATTTAATGGTCTAGTTGTTTAACTCCTGTAAGATACCTTTGGGTGTCCCCATATGTTTACCATGATTTAACACCTAATCGTTTTATCCCTCAAAAGAACCTGATCATGCAATGGGTAGCCTTTGTAATTCTGTGCTTGAGAATTCAATGCATGCTAGGCTGTCAATGTATAGACTTTAAATTTAGTACACTCATTTACATGTACTTAGGTAAATCAGATAAACTACTAAATATTGATTTTCAAGGTCAGACTGTAAGTATACTAAGTGTTCTTGAAAACATGTTCATTAGAGAAGAGTACAACAAATGTATCTCACAGACTTGAACCGGGTACCTTTTGATTTCCAATGTAAAACATTTGCCTCATTAGTGAAGACCACCAGATATTTCTATAAACTTATGCAACTTTAGGACATCCATATACATAAATGACAATAATCAGGGATTGCACACATGAGCCCTACTGATTCCAGTAATTCGTTCCCTTTTATTCATTCCTATAAATCAACAGGATTAAGATAAGTTCTTGAGCTCTGTTGGAGGTCATATTCTAAAAATAGATAATTTTTATAGTTTCCCAATGATAGATGTTCAAATGTTGAAACAATCTCATGGCAAGGGCTGCCTTGTACTGATCTTTGAAGCTGAAGGTCAAGGTCACAGAAGAAATGACGTATTGCATTTGTAGCCTATACTTTTTGTGCAAATGCGATTAAACTAACTGATTGAGTCACTTGGTTGGAAGTGACATCAGAATAAACTTTAACATGTTGAACTGATTATAATTGTTTTATGTTAGTATTCAGCTAAGATGTGTTGGTAAAGTGTTAACGTTTTCCACAATAACTAGAAGTATAAGGGCCCAGAAACTATAGATGTCAGAATTTGTCTAACCTAGTTCTACCAGGCCTGCTTTTCTCATTTATCATAAAACACTTAACTATTTACCAGGAGAAAAAAAGCTAACTTTGTAAAAAAAATTAACTTTTGACAGCACTGTTTAGTTGAGTGGCTGCTATAAAAGTGAAAATTCTATAAAAACCTCCTGGTGATTGCCACTATTACTGACTTATGTAGGGTTTTATATGTAAGTTTTATCATCAGTACATTATTCACTATACTGAACACAGACATAGGACGGATATTCATTTTAACAGGAATTTTTTCATGGTAATGTAACATCGCATTGCAAGACATTCAATCAACATCTTATGGATAAAAGATGGTTAAAAAAGGATAGATTTCATTTAAAGAATAAACACGTGTAGTATATCTGATCATATTCTGTGTTTGGTGTGTACTGCATTGCTCAAAGCGCTATTAAATTTAATCCGCAATTATATCACGTTGCCCCATGTCGAAGGTCTATGTCTAATCCTCAATTTGCCGTTTAATCCGGTGTTAGTGACTTGTCGTCTTTCAAGCAACTGGACCCAGAAGGATAATCAATTTTTTGGACTTTGACGTATTATTAAACATTACTGCCCATGCAGCCGACATAATGTACTTATTAAAAGTTCTATGTCTTTTGGCAGGGTATTTTTGTTGTGTCGGTTACACCTGGGATAACAATATACAGGGATATGTAGCTTGGTCTAATTCAGACCCAATCCACACTAATTCACCAGGTACTCAGTAATGTTCTCATTCATTTGTTTCTGGAAAAAAATCCGGAAAACTGCTGAACTTGACAGTTGTCATTGCTCATGTGCATTAATATAAAGCCCATGATAATATCCACCTTCACGATTTTTAGTTGTTTTAAAGGTCTGCAAAAAAAATATAAATATTTGACATGTACGGACTGTGAATATATAAGAACAAGCTTCTCCTCAATTGATATTCGCTGTCAGTTAGGCAGAAAAACAAGAATATTTGAATTTATTAAGGCCACCAATGGCTTGGTAAAAAATAAACCAAAAATATCAAAATATACTATTTGCTTGATTTTCACAGTTTTTGCAGTCTAAAAAAATAATCGAAATATTTATTTATCTGAATTGTGAATGAAACTAGACAAGAATAAGCATCTCTTTGATGGATTTACATGGTTGTCAAGCGGGTAAATGAAAAACTGCCTTAGTGGTTTGAGACACCAAAAGAGTCTGGATTGCCTTTTTTTCCTCCAATCATTTTCTTATCCGAGAATACAAGGTTTTTCTAATCCAACATTAGATTGTTTTTGACCCAAATGCACCTTTTTTCGTGTTATAATAATACTTTCTACGGAATTAAAGATAGTCGTTTACATGTACTTAAGTCTTTTTATGTTCGATAGCAGCTGTAAAATGGAAATATTAAAGATTGAAATCAAATAACTTTCGCTTAACATACGGTTTTCTTCGCTTGCAAACCGCTATAGCATCTCACCAGTTCCCGTGCTCCGCGAAAGAGTTCGTGATTTCATCAGCAAATCAAGGTTAAAGCTTACTATCCCTGTATATTGTAATCCCAGGTTACACATCAGAGGGGCTTTTTTTCCATGTGGCTTGATGGTTTTAATAAACACTAGCATTTACATCAATAAAAAACAAGCTTGGAGGACATATAGTTTTACTGTGTGTGGAAGAGTTCATTTAAGACACAAGACTTCTTTATGAATAACATGGTCAACAAGCCAATGGTATATACACATTTTTTTACGGATATATTTTCTGGATTTATTGTCCTTCTGGAATTCTTGTTTATTGTATATCCATAAAAATCTTGTATATCCATAATAAAAAAACCCTGCTTCTAAATGCCACTCAAAGAAGTAAAGGGGTAAAGACCGTGTTATTTTCTGTAACCATCACAACCATAAACTCTTCATCTTTGTTTTAAACAATCAACAGATTTTAACAGATATATTGTTGCCTTTTTGTAATTTACTTTTTACTACAAGCCAGTATTTTTGTGTGCGTGTAGACTCGGATGTATTTAAACCAACACAGTCATTAACTAGTTGACTGGCAGCCCTTTTTCTCCCCTTTGGGCAATAAAAGTGTCCTGGTGTGTGAACTGATTCTGACTCCCAGGCTGATTAAAAGTAGTCCTCTATCACACAGGACTGTATTTTATGAGGTTTCTTGTTAGCCTATAGTATTGCTTATCGCTGACTTCTGTTGGGGATAACAGTTACTTACTAGTTACATGTGCCATCCTTGAAAATACTCCTTCGGTCATACCCTGACTCAGTAAGTTATACATTGGCCTGCTTAACCCCCTTCAAAGTACCCCTAAAGGTTTTGAGGCCATCTTTCTACGATTAGTATCAAAGTGAAGATTTTGTTGGTGTCTTTTACCCTATTCTTCTTAAGATATTTTTTTTTTGTCTTTTAGAAAGTGAATATTAACAGTATTTTCGTTATTTTGGGATAGCACTTCCTTGGTTTAAAGAGATTCTAGTTCAGAAAATGTGAATGCTGGGACAGGAAATGAACCCATGGTCGTTGAAGAGAGGCACCAAATCACGAGAAGTAAATAACAGCCACCTAGTCCTTCATTGGTTGCTGCCTATTAAGTAATCACTCTGAGCGCCATGGTCTTAGCCTGCAAAATCTCCAAACTAGCATCCATTCAAACTAAGAAAGCTCTATCCCCAAATAACGAAAATAAGGTTTCTTCTCGTGTTTTCTTCCAATTAAAAAGAATGCCAAGTAGTCCTATACATGTAAATGAAATACCCTTGAGTAAAACGTTACAAATCAATAAAAGAAACAGTCTTATACTACTTCAGTTGCTGGTAGTTACATGTATTTAAAAACCTCCATGTTGAAGACTATAACTATATATGTATGTCAGCATTGAGTTACTTTTTCTAGTCTCTTACAGGTGGACTGTTTAATCAGTGCTGAATTTAAATCAGATTACATTTTGAATAGTCTGGATTTTTTTTTCACTTACAATTTTGAGGTTTTTTTTAATTTTAATTTTGTATTTACATTTGTTGTATTGGCTATCTGGGCAAAGCATAAAAGATAAAATACACATCCTTGTATATAATTCTATATCTGGGTAAACAATAAGGGGGTTAACAACCCAACAAGAATGTGTTAAAACTTGTGTCATGATAAACAATCTTCTTGTGATTATTATTTGATACGATTGAAATGTCATTTAAATTATCTTTATAACAGATCAAAGTAACAGAGATATATGTTTTAAGAAGGTTCAATAAACAGTTACATGCCAGAATATAAACCACATAAATTACCCGACTGGTGCAATATTGGTGAGGAAAAATTCATGTCAAATTATTGTATGAAAACTTAATGCATAGCCTGGGATGATTATCATAATGTGTACTACAACCTATCTTGCTTTGGTATATGTTGTTTGTAACATTAATTTATGATTGTACATATGTATTAAGTTCCAACTTAAACACTCACTAATATCCCATGACACCAGTATATAGTAACTATTGTTTCCACATTTCACAGCCAAAGGGCAACTCAAAGATGGGCTGTCTTGCACTAGAAATCTGCAGGTTATGTCTGATTGGATTGAGTACTTGTCAACGTTTGTTTCCAGTGATGCTTTCTGTTACCCATGGGCTGACACGCCCTATATGAGTGAATTACCGTATAAAAAAGCACAATCCAACAATACCACACACTGATTGAGTTCTGATGTTTTTAGCCTTCAGGAGGTTTGAGGTTTCACAGAATTTAAATCACTGAGACAGTAGTCGAGTTATTTTGTTTTTATAACATTTAAAACCTGATTTTGCTGGGAGATTCTAATGATACATTGCTTACTGATTATATGTGAGAAGCTTTTTAACCCTCTTTCCAAGCACTTCGATAAACAACTTTCAATTTGTAGAATCATTCATTTGTTGCATGTGTTCATCTTGTGATTAGTCTCCTATAGTGAATGGGGAGAACTATGGTCAGCTGAGAATACAGAATTGTACCTTATGCGCCCTTAATCTTAACCTGTCGTTTAACTTCATCTTTGTTAACATGTGTGAGTTTTCTTGAGTGCACCTGCCATTTTGAGTACCCAGCATGCTGATGGTGTCAGAGGTCTAAAGTGTTGACTCGATCCTTACTTAGTGTGCCTCAGGTCTAAAGCTATCAAATAAAGAACAGGAAATTATGACAGGCTTTTATTGACCTGGGTGTCTGAGCTATGAAACACCAAGGGTATGTGCAGTTGCCCACAAGAAAATCTTGAAGCATAGGTTATTGTCCGGAGTTTCCGGCACAGACGCGTTTTTCACAAAATGTTGTACGATAAAATTTCATCATATTAAATTAGAGGCAAATAAACGTCGTACAAGATTTTATTGTACAATATTTTTTTTGTGTACGATATATAAATATATAGATTTACATGTAGCATATTATAAAATTGAAAAATCTGTGACAGCAAAAAAACAGTGTAAAGCTACATGTAGGTGAGCTGTAGATGAGGGTGTGTGATCGTTCTCCTCTATTTGACTCCAGCGCCCAATATACATAAGTACATTTATAAGTAAAAATTCTGCTACATTCAGTTGAGTTATACTCAAGGCCCTTTTCTTGAACATGCATATAGGCTACCATTAAACATTTATGTTGTGCCTGTCCTTGGCTGACTGTTGAAGTAGACAGCAGACAATACCTGGCCATAAATAATCTATTTTCAGGTGTTTTGTTGAGCAGAAAGGAATCCGTCTCTCCTTTAGAAACATATACATGTTAATCAATAGAGACGTGTTACCTGTTAAGGTGTGTGCTAGTCATTCAGTTCTTCACTTGACAGTACAACTTAACTCTTCACTAGCAACATGCTGGAAAATTTGTACACCAAGCATGAAATAATAATTAACTTGTTCTATATATCTAGAATTTAAAACTGTTTTTAAAATAATTTTTTAAGCAACTTGTAACAAAACCGACATTGTTTACTACTGTTAAATCAAACTATATCAGATATCTCATTAGACACAAATAACTATTATATGAATGTTGTTTTTATTATCTTTAAATTAAACAAGGGCCCGCGGCTGTGGCGTAGTGGTTAACGTGTGCGCTTGCTAATCCTACTCCAATTTACGGTTCACAGGATCGAGTCCATCTGTCGACCATCAGGTATATGAGTGAGTCCCATAATGTGGCTCCAGGCCTCTGGCAATCGTGAGAGTGATTTTTTTAGGTTTCCTCCCTGTTGTCCACCATACTGAGGCAAGGAACAGTGTAAAGTGGACAATCCATCATCATATAAGTGAAATACCATTGAGTATGACATTAAACCCCAATCAAACAAAACAAGCAAATTAAATTAAACAGATGTTAAAAACTATTTTTTTTCCAACTCACTAAAGAACATCCAACAAAAAAAATATGTAATTATGGACTAAGGAACTGGTCACATATATTTAAATTATTACACGTTTACTTAGTGAATAGATTTGATGATAACTGTGATTACAGTGTTAATTAAAGATAATGTTAATTAAAATAACAAGTGATGCTCATCACAGGCAGCATTAATTATCTTGTTTCAGGGTTATAATTTTAATGTGCAATAATCAGTTTTTGTTATGTGGTAGCCTGAGGAGTGTTATATATTCAGTTTCATTACACCGGAAAGCTGGTTGATATCAGGGGTTTTATAACACCATATGGCAAGGTAATGTGATGAGTTTGATGACACCATATGTCTAAGTTATATTACTGTGATTGCTCTTTTCACAAAACCTGTTCATTTAATCCAGGGGTTTAAGGACTGTTTGACTCATTTTACCCAGCATATGTTCACTCAGTGTTAGACTTTTTTTTATTTTTTTGTTTCCAAAGCAGTTGCTATTGTTTGATCTCTATAGAAACGAAGGGGCCTTAGAAATAAAACAGTTGTTATACAATTGTCAGGATTCTGGTGCTCCAGAAACAAAACTTTCTGGAATTCATTACGAACCTAAAGCTACCTGTTATATGTTACTAGTCGTGTGTATGCATATCTCAACATATTGAACATTATGCACAAATAGCAGCTGGAGTCTTGTTTGTGTATTTTTATTATTATTCAAATGAACAGTACTATTAAGGAATGAAAAATTGTCTTTCACTTTCATTCTCTTACAAAGATTTGGATATAACCAGTATTAATTCAAAGTCAAAGTTGAACCAAGCTTTCTTAAACACGACTGTAGAATTATGTTATTCAATGTACTGGATGACATATATGTTATTATACAATGGCGACTATGTTTGTCACATCCTGTTTGAGATGGCTGAAGTCAAGGTCTTTATAGGATTAACATACTTTCCACAGAAACAGTATTACATAAGGGGTTCAAAGAATTTTATTTCTTACAAACCGAAGCATGCATAATGGAATATTTTCTTTCTGATATTAACTTTTTATCCATCAGAATTTAATCTTTTTCCTTTGAAATTTAATATTTTCACATTGAAATTGGTGCATATTTAGTATTTTTGGGGTACATTGAACATTTTTATTGATGGTATTAACAAAATTGTAGAGGTGTAGATTGCACTGTCTATTGAGGTATGTGTTAGTAGCAACAATTCATGCCTTGTTTAACTACTGTACCATGTTTTTCTGACATGCTTGACTGAGTTTTTTGTGAACATAAATTTTATGGGGTAGATTTTTGTTACTGTTAACAGTAGGCCTACAACATTATATATATGTTTTATGTTGCTTATTTACCTGTTACGAGTACTCTTATCATAAATATCAATTTTTAAATAATTGAACACTTCTTTTACTTTTTTTTTTATTAATTAAAACCAAACGCTTTAAAATATCTCCACATAAGAAATTTTTTAATTTTATTTATTCCATTATTCTATTGTAATTTTTGGAATGTTTATAGGACCAAGTGTCTGTGTTCAAAATTGTGTTATGATGTTTGAGTTATTAACCTATGACACTCATTCTTGTATTGCTAATCTGTTGAGAATACACTTCTGCTTTAACGTTATTCTATTTAAGGGACCACACCAAAAGAAAATGTATCCAGAAATGGGTAGGTATTGTGTTAGCGGTGCCAACTTTGTTTGGATAGAAAGTATTGCTAAAACAAAGAGACAAAACATATGGTTTTAGATATAACTTTTTGCATGTATTATGTACAACAGTAGAGAGAGAAATATAAGATACAAACTGTTCATATAATAGACTGAATCTAGGGTAGAGAGGGCTCTGTAGTTAGTTAGACAGATTCTAGTAGCCAGTGGTCCTCAGGTGTATGAGACAATCAAACAAAGGGACTCGCTTTAATTGGGGTGATTTTGGATGAGGTTTCTTCCCAATTTCCCATCGTATTTAACTAACCCCAGATAGAAGTGGACAAGATGTTGTCATCATACAAGCGAAATGCCCTCGAGTTTGACGTTAAATCTTAACTGAATCAAACACACAAACGATCTTAAAATACAGACTCCTCATGCTGTATGGTGTGATCAGTTATCAATACAAATTTAGGATTCGCTGCTCTACTTCAAAATAATACTCTACTTATCTAAATACATTTTTTAGCATTATGGTGTATCAGTTGTATTGAATAAGGTCCACACTTGGTTCACACACTTGGTGAAAGGAACAAAGCCGAGTAGGACAAACTGTACTGTAGTACATCATAGCTTCCTCAGAACTGGTTCAGAGTGAAGACAGAAACCATCAACCTTTGTGAAGCTTGATAAACCTGATATTGACTGCTGTGAAACATATCAGGAGTATTAATAAAAAAATATATATATATAAACTGTACCTGAAAACATGTCACTAGTAGTAGTTGCATCATATCATGTACTGATACACAACTGTATATTATTAACATTTGAACATGTTATAATACAGGCTATCTAAAGGGAACACTTTTTCCACTCTCTGAGTTGATAATATCGGTTAAAGGCATAGTTTATATATCTTTTTTTGCTCTTTAAAATTGAACTACGTCTTAAACTCTGAATCTGCACACAGGTAGAGTCTCTGCTCCACGGCATAGAGGTAAATTCAGTCTTGGTCTACTGAAACACATGCTGGGGTAAACTCAGTCTTAGTCTGCTGTGAGACACATGTTTGGATTAATTCAGTCTTAGTCTGCTGTGAGACACATGTTTGGGTTAATTCAGTCTTAGTCTGCTGTGAGACACATGTTTGGGTTAATTCAGTCTTAGTCTGCTGTGAGACACATGCCTGGGTAAATTCAGTCTTGGTCTGCTGTAAGACACATGTTTGGATTAATTCAGTCTTGGTCTGCTGTGAGACACATGCTGGGATAAATTCAGTCTTAGTTTGCTGTGAGACACATGCTGGGGTTATTGCAGTCTTGGTCTGCTGTGAGACACATGTCTGGGTAAATTCAGTCTTAGTCTGCTGTGAGACACATGTTTGGGTTAATTCAGTCTTGGTCTGCTGTGAGACACATGTTTGGGTTAATTCAGTCTTAGTCTGCAGTGAGACACATGTTTGGGTTAATTCAGTCTTAGTCTGCTGTGAGACACATGTTTGGGTTAATTCAGGCTTAGTCTGCTGTGAGACACATGTTTGGGTTAATTCAGTCTTTGTCTGCAGTGAGACACGTGCTGGGGTAAACTCAGTCTTGGTCTGCTGTGAGACACATGTTTGGATTAATTTAGTCTTAGTCTGCTGTGAGACACATGTTTGGGTTAATTCAGTCTTAGTCTGCTGTGAGACACATGTTTGGGTTAATT
>JAQQZZ010119582.1:0-14692 GCA_030265115.1 Mopalia vespertina
AAATTTCATTGTTAGTTACTCGTAGCAGAGAGGATATGATAAGTAAAATTTCATTGTTAGTTACTCGTAGCAGAGAGGATATGATAAGTAAAATTTCATTGTTAGTTACTCGTAGCAGAGAGAATATGATAAGTAAAATTTCATTGTGTGTTTCTCATTACAGAGATGGCATGATCAGTAAAACAGAGATGAAGACCTATTTTATTCGAGCTAACAGCCTTGCCTTACGGAGTAGCTTCAAACATGCCTTTACTGAGACCACTTACTTTAAACCTACATTCTGTATACATTGTACGGGTTTGGTAAGTATATGTCTTTGTTTACAACTCTTTATAATAAAAATGAAATTTGAGAAACAATATATGTTATGAAGAACATTAAAACAAAGACATTCTTCACATTAAAGTAAAAAAATATGTCAATTGTTTCTCAAATGTCTTCTGTTGATTGATTACTTGGTTAAAACATGTTTGATTTTATTCGCCTTATAAAATGGGTGGAAACTGAATGATATGTTACAGAAAACTGTATTTTATTTGTTAACTTCATCTGTTTCAGTTATGGGGCCTCATAAAACAGGGGTGGAAATGTAAAGGTAAGGATGTTTCAATTACCTTTTTATGTAACACTGACTCATATGGAATAGTATAAATTGTCAAATCCACTTTTAAAGAATTGTCTTGGTAAACTTTGTGATTGGATTCAAACATTGATGCATTTACTGAAACAAAATGAGATATAAACTTTGTCTTTAAACTGCCCTTGTGTGCAAACATGAGAGCTGATTGGATTCAAACATTAATTCACTGAAATAAAATGAGGTGTAAATCATTATCAATCGTTTTTTGTTTGTTTTGTAAATTTGACAGATTGTGGTATCAATGCTCACAAACACTGTAAAGATTTAGTTGTGATGGAGTGTCGTGGTGGAAAGATGGGGTCTGGAAGACGATCAGATATGTTCAATGGTAAGTCATTTCTTTAACTTTCGAACTTTAATCTAAGATGTGTTATTACTTAAAATAAATATTTAAATGAATCATGCAAAACAGAAATGCATCATGGCAAATTACCTTGTAATCATGAATAATCACAATAAGATGCTTGTGGGTGAGCGTCCTGTTAGTCCTGGTGCTTTCAGAATTAAGGTCTGCTGCAGCATTTCATCCTGTAAATTACCAAAGTTTGTCTTGTTGCACAGTGAATAGTGACAGGTGCTTGTCCTTCAACTTGTCACTGTTGTCACAGAGAGGTGGACCCATTGGGATGGCACACTGTCGAGTTAAATTACCTCTTAACTGTCCACTATACACAGTCAAGGTAATAACTATTGAATGCCATCTTATGTGTTTATAAATACAAATAAAATATTGAACAATGACCGTTGACTGATACAATAACATGTTTGTTTTATCTCTCAGGGTCAATGGGTCATAATGACTTAACGTTATCATCAAAGAGAAAAATGTCTCAGCGACAAAGACTTCGGCGAACTGACCAAGCAACACAGACCAATTTTCGAGACTACAGTAGTGATAGCATCAGTATTGGATCTCGAGCAAGCAGCCATTTCAGCCATGACACTCGTAGTAGTGGCCATTTCAGCTCGTACTCTCGCAGCAGTGTTAGTACAGACTCTGGTATTGGTCCTTTACACGAAGGGGAGTTTTATGAAGATACAAACTTGTTACATGAAAGGTTATTAAGAGTGGAAGAGGTGCGTATTTTACATCTACATGTAATCCTTTTCGTTACAATATTTAAATCTATTGTTTGTTCTCTCTTCACCTGGAGTTATTTTTACCTGAATTGTAAATATGTTATTTTAATGCTGTCTACAATATATTTGTTTTAATGGTTTCATCAAACACATGAGAACAATGCATCTTGGGACATTTAATGACTCTATATAAAATGCAAAAATGATTGGAAATAGATATACCAAAACGACATGTTTGCGATTTCAAAAAGATGAAAATAGTTGTTTTTTTACCATGTTACTCGTTTTGGTCTCGTGGTAGTTTCTATTGTATCTAGCAATGCTAACCTACACAAGGTCGTATAAGGGTAATTAGATTTTTATGTTAGAAAGGTTATTAATGAACTTGTTTTCATTTTCATTATTTTTTTCTTAACTCATAACTTAAACAAAGTTACCCAGAAAAAACCCACAGCATTTAAACCTTTTTTCCAATCTGATCGCTAATCATATTTTTCCTTTAAATCTTCATTCAAATATTTATTTTAATAGGACATAGGGTAGTTTATTGTTAGTAATACTATTGACTAAGTGTGGCTCGCTTTAAGAATGAACATGGTGGCATTCCTTCTTCAATCATTTCCTATTTTTAGGTGCTTTTATTTGCAATCTTTTTTCACAATGTTGTCACATCTGCTAACTTTTAAATTTACATTTTACTATTTCGTTGCGTATGCTTCATATTTTACTTTGGAAATGGTATTTTAGCGACCATATTCATTCTCTTTTTGAGGCACTCACTCTGTACATCAACAACACCTACTAAAACTAAGCAGTTTTATTAAAAGCAGAATATTAAAGCTCTCTTTTAAAACTAAACAATTTGCTATGTGTGTGTTTGAGTTGTAACTACACAATCATTTGTTGCATTTTAACATGAAATTGTTAATAAATATCTTCCGTATGCAGTGTTCAAAACTTGAAACTCTTTGAAGTTTACATTTTTGACTGCGTGAATTCAATTTTTGTTAAGAGAACATAGCGTTATTTTGGAATGTTTTTGTTTATTCCATTTGTATCCAATGGTATTAAGTCTGAGACAAACTTGGTTCAAATACACACTATGTGTTACCATGGTAACTTAATTTTATTAATTTATTTTTGTCGATCAGGGAAGTTTTAGCGAAGACGATGTGGAGTAAGTGGCTCTTGTTCACTATCTGATTTCAATGGTTGCTTCTTCAGTTTGAATTTTCAGTTGCATTTTGGTGATTTGTAGAGCTTCTAAATCGTGATTGTCTTCCGTTTTCTATTTACTTTCTCACATTTTCATTTTCAGTGATTGTAATTTCTTCATGTGCTGTGTGCATGGTTTGACTTAAATTGATGTTTTCGACTTGTTTATGTCACCCACTCACTTCTATGCTGCGATTAAACAAAATTAAAACTTCTTATCCTTTCTAAATTTGGACTAAATTGCTAACTTATGATCATATTTATGATTGCAACACTGATTATTGATAAGTACATGTACTTTGTATTGCAAAGAAAACCTTAAAGCTTTTCACATATTTTTTTGCAGTGTTCATTTTCACTTCTATGTAACTTGATTTGAAAGTATCACTGGCCTATGAAGAGTGTTATAAATTAGCTCCTGACACCTCATAGTTTGGCTTGATTCTCTTTTCTTTGTTTATGCCACATAGACATCTAGGATAGTAATCATCATTAAGGTAGCCTACTGCAGTTTGACCGATGTGGTGTATTGTAGCTAGAGTTTTGTGTTTAGTTTGAACATTTGTGATCCTTGTTTCATCCATTTAGGAATAACTGTATGTATTTTGGGCTTCTGTCTATTTCAAAGTCTCTAACTAAAACTTAAAAGTGTAAATAACTATGGATTGACCATTAATTGTAATGACCATAGATAATCATTTATATATCTAACACCATGTGATTGACTCGTTATCCAATCATATACATAATTTTGCTATCAACTTCTTTTAACAATATATCTTGAAATACTTAAAATCTTAGCAAAAATAATTGCAAATAATTAAATCCTTGAAGAAAAAAAATTAACATTCTTATCAGTCAATTCGTTGATCAATTTTTGTGTAAAAAACCCCACTTGATTGAAAGGAGAAATTTAGCTTTAGGAATGATATTTTTCTGATTTCTGTTTTTGTTATCTTGGACATCAGACTGGACTATGATTGGTTAATAGCCATCCAATAGTATTTGAGTGGAGTTCCAAAAAGCTCATAATATCGCTTTCAGGATTGAGATTTTATTTTTTTTAAAAACTGTTTTAGCCCTCAACCCATATAAAAAGAGGCCTTTTGTCCTGTTGTGGTTTTGAGTTGAAATAAAGATTATTATTATTATTTATCAATTGGCATCCAATTAAGGAGCTATGGTCCTCAACAAAAATATTCAATTATGTTAAAAACAGAGCAAACATGATGTCATTCACTTGCCAAGGTTTTGAATCCCTAATGGGATCTGTTTAGTAAATACATAAAATGACATGAAACTTCGGCAACATTTCTTCATATATCGACATTTTGAGTTCCGATGTATTTTGAAAAAGGCAATAACAAGAACCTTGAGCTGATAATGGTTATGGGGCTTGTTTGACATAAAAAGAACTTCCACCTCCAATCGTGCAATAAAAACTGAAGAGTTTGTGGTTAAAAGTGTGGTGTGATCTCAGTGTAAATTCAACACTCGGGTGGCAACATATTTCTTTCAAGTGATATCATATTAACATTTTCCTTAAATATAATTTGTTTATGTTTCAGTCCCGAGAGAAGTTGATAGCTGAGAACAACAAGCTGAAAAACCAGCTCGATGTGGCTACAGAACATATATTTACACTGAAATCTCACATTGCTCTTATCCGTCAGCATACCATCAACTTTATACTCAACCAAATGGATACACTCAAGATACAAAGTGATACAGAGGTCTGAAAGTGTGTATCACCTCAGCAACCAGCTGTGAGGAAAGGTTTTTCTAAAAACAATACTGAATTCATATTTGCTTTTATGTTTTCTTAAAACTGGTCCAAGGAAAAATGGGCATAAGATGAGGCAAATTAGGTCGCCCAGGAACTGTACAAGAATTATGTAATGAGATTTGAAAGTGAGGCTGGTGGTCAAGTTGAAGTAAGGAAATTTGAAAGTGAGGCTGGCGATCAAGCTGAAGTAAGGAAATTTGAAAGTAAGGCTGGCGATCAAGTTGAAGTAAGGGAATTTGAAAGTGAGGCTGGTTCTGAAGTTGAAGTAAAGGAATTTGAAAGTGAGACTGGCGATCAAGCTGAAGTAAGGAAATTTGAAAGTGAGGCTAGTGATCAAGATAAAGTAAGGGATTTGAAAGTGAGGCTAGTGATCAAGCTGAAGTAAGGGAATTTGAAAGTGAGGCTAGTGATCAAGCTGAAGTGAAGGATTTTGAAGTGAGACTGGCGATCAAGCTAAATTAAGGAAGTGCAATAACAAGCACCTGAAAACAGATCTGGACAGGATAAGCAAAACAAAAATTCAAATTAATTCAGCAGAAACTGTGATGAACATTACAAAAGAACAAGTAAAAACTGAATCCCTTTTGGAAAGGGAAGACAAATGTTACACATGCTAGACATTCCATGGCTTGGCTAAAGAATGTTCAAATTGAAAATAAGGTTGAACAAAGAAATAAGTTGAGTGTTAATGAGGTTATAAACATTCTCTTCTCTCCAGATTGTGGAAGCAGCCATGGCATATTTCAAGAAAAAAAAAACTAACAAGAAATCTTGAACAAAGAATAAACACATTGAAAAGTGGGTTGTTTTTTTTTTTGTCACAGAAGTACAAAAATCAATTGATTTATTGTTGAATAATGGGTGATCAAGCTGGGAAAGTTCTGCGATTTAAATAGCAGTAAGTGGTGGACAGGTAGAAGATTTTTGTGTTCATTTTAGCGAGCTTTACACCATGCAATATCAGCTACACCTATTTCTACCATCACATTGAGCAGGAAGTTATGTGGATCATTTGCTTTTTCTGTTGTGAGAAATTGGCAGTACAAAGGTAGAAAAGCCAGATTTTTTATGAAATCAAGTAAATTTGATGTGCCGGGTTGTAATTTTTGAAACTGGACAACTTTAAGTGAGAAACTCATCAGAAGTGTTGAATAAAGGTGTGGCAGAGTTAAGAACTCAATTTGAGCATACAGTATCTCAGTCAGATGTTTAAGAGACTCAGGGGAGAAAACCCTTGAGACAACATATGACTCTTCTAGTCATCCAAATAAGTGGACAATATTATCTTAATTATAGAAGTGAATCCTTAAAGGAAACCATCCGAGCTGAGTTCATTTGACATGCATTCTTTAGTCAGCATTACATTTGTGGAAATCTATTTTTGTGTGTGCCCTATTAGGTACAAACTGAGCTGTATTACTAACGCTAACAGTCAATGCTACTATTACGCACTGAACATTTTTACCGTACAGATTCTTCGTAATCATACCTTATACGGATTGGTCCTCATAGGGCTGCCATTGATTCTATCCCATAATAGTACTGTAATCAAAAACTTGCAACATTTGGCTGTGAACATTCATGATTATATATAAGTATAGATAAATGCATGTAGGGTATAACACTGTACATAATGTAATATTGATTGATTATTCACATGTACTAATTGTAATAATGTGCTAGTTTTTTGTAAACCAATGTCAGAGAAGCACACATATTGAAGACTGTTAATGTTTATTACATGTTCCTTGTTGGAGCTACCTCTGTTTGTTAACTGTACATTTACACATGGAATTCAAACTTGTGGCTTTCCTCAGTCATTGTAAGTATTGGGAGATACAGCATAACTGGTGGCAAACCAAGTTCCTTTCACCATCCTTTTTAATTCGGCCCATTCTATCCTGATAAGATTTTAGGAGGATCAAATAGCGTTTTAAAGAAATTTATTGACTTCCACATTTAATTGCGAGATTCTTTGTTTTAAATTTTGAAAAAATTAAAAGAAATTGCTTTAACGAGATTGATGTTTTACCAGGCCTGTGCTGTAATTTCTTCCAGCAGAACCTTAAAATCGGTCCTCTTAAATTTTGTGAGATACAGTTACCTAACATTTGCATTGCCGCAGCTTTGCTGATTTTTTAAATACAAATCTGTGCATTTATGAAAATCTAGCAAAATTTCTTTAAAATACAAACTTCATTGATGATCAGATTGAGAAAATTTGTCAAAATCAGTAACAAAATGCAAATTTAAACAATCACTACAAATAATTTGGGAAACCTATAAATCAGTCCTCCTAAAATAAGTTAGCATAATCATGGGGAGACCCTGTTGTCTGTTCTCCCCAACAGCACAGGCCTGTTTAACACATATTTTCTATGGTTTTCAGGAGAATTACTTGGAAGTTTAATAACATATGTAGATTAATACTTCAAGATATGTCCTACTGTGTCAGCATTTCTAACAGCCAATTGTTGAACAACAAGAAACAAATTCATATTTATCAGAACACATGTATCGAAAACTGTTCTTAATCTGTGATATGTTATTCTCCTCAAGAAAAACGTTTAAAATGAAATTTGTTTTTCAGCTACTCTTATTTTATTTAGAATTCTTTGTATTTTATTACATATAGGCCATTAAGATCACAATTAGCTTGTCAACAAAATATATTTTTTAACTTTCAACCAAATCTAAAGTTTGGTCATTGCTTTACTTGTTGGGATTCCCCGGTTTACTGCTTTCGTTTTATGTTTCCTAAGGATCATCAAAACCTTAATCTGTCTTGCCAAATTTTTTAGAAAATTTTAAATGTAACCTTCTCTGGTTTTGGTTTGATATATATTTTTTTGTTTTACAAAATTTATTGTAGCAGAATCTCATTTGCCTTAAATTTTATGATCTTATTGCCATTCTTTTATACCAGGAAATACCAACCTACCAAATACAGAATTTTTGTTATGATAATATTATTGTCGTTATTCTAAACCAGAATAGACCATCTGACTAACTGAGCTGCTTTAACGAAAAGAGGGTTTAATCACGATCCCATGGAGAAGCACTATTTGGAATCCTGGTGATTATGCTCGAGTTCCTCGTTTATGAAAGTATCCGATATTACAGTGGTATACTTCAGTTTCTCTATATTTGATACAATGTTATACATGGATTTGAGTTACTGGTATATTTAAGTTTCTAGTATATATTAGTTTTTGGTACATTTGAACTACTGGTATATCTGAGTTTCTGGTATATTTGAGTTACTAGTATATTTGAGTTACTAGTATATCTGAGTTTCTAGTATCTTTGAGTTACTAGTATATCTGAGTTTCTGGTATATTTGAGTTTCTAGTATATCTGAGTTTCTAGTATCTTGGAGTTACTAGTTTATCTGAGTTTCTGGTATATTTGAGTTACTAGTATATATATCTGAGTTTCTGGTGTATTTGAAATATTGGTATATCTGAGTTTCTGAAATACTTGAGTTTCTAGTATATTTGAGTTTCAGTTTATAAGTCACTGTTATGTCAGTTAATGGTATAACTAGAGTTTCTTTTTGTTATCTCTCTTACCATTTATGTGTAAAGTCTATAACATTACATTTTTTGTTTTGTCCATAATATGTTTTTATTTGAATAAGTTCTCTTGCCAAATTTAACAAAAAATCTAACTAAGGTATCAAAACTGTCTTGAGTTCATTAAAACTATAACATGTTATGTTTACTACATGTAAAATTCAGCGTTTTTCTGTGTGCAAATTAAATAACCTAAATAAAGAGTATATCATTTGCTTGAATGCCTGATTTATTAAATTGCTTGTCATTGTACTGTTGCTTAGTTTGTGGTCATTAGCTGTCCGCTGTAGAAGGCAGTCAGATCCATGTCTGATGATTGGTGGGCATCAACAACCATAGGTGTAGAATATAGTTAACATTGCTGTATATAATAGCCTTATCCAATGTTAATGACTCAGTAAACTGAGGGCTTTTATGTCTGTACTCTTTCACCTTTACGAAGACTTAAAAGGCTAAAGATATACAGTATTTTCGTTTATGTGTAAAGTCTAAAAGACACAAAAATTATCGGCTAAAGATATATATAAGGAGGATACTTTTTTTTTTAAATTAAAATTTTGTTTCTAAAATCGTCTTCACTCTATCTTTGTTATTCAGTTCAGCCCTTAAATCTAACCTTTGTTCAGAAGGTAGGAAATAAATTAATATTCAGCCCTAAAATCTTACCTGTGTTCAGAAGGCAGGAAATTAACTTATATTGAACCCTAAAACCTTACCTGTGTTCAGAAGGCAGAAAATTAACTAATATTCAGCCCTAAAATCTTACCTGTGTTCAGAAATTAACTAATAATTCAGCTCTAAAATCTTACCTGTGTTCAGTAGGCAGGAAATTAACTTATATTGAGCCCTAAAATCTTAACTGTGTTCAGAAGGCAGGAAATTAACTAATATTCAGCCCTTAAATCTTACCTGTGTTCAGTAGGCAGGAAATAAATCTGTTCCTGTCACAGGATCAATCTTGTCAGGAGGTGGTAGGTTTGAAACCTGACATTTAACACTACTTGAGCACCAATCAATCCGGCTCTGATTTATTAATGATAATAAGTAATAAGAAATGTTTATTAATTTATGTGGATTTCTGATTTTATTGACTTTCATTTATCTGAATGATTAACAATTTTAGATTCAAACAGATGAGAGCAATTAAAATAATGTACCAATAAGTGTTTATTTTTGCATACCTTAATATTCTATACGTTTATCATTCCATTTTTGTTGTTATTGCACACAATCTGATTTTATGTTCTTTGATAGTCACACTGTCACACTATATAGAGGCATATTGTCCAATTCGTTACAACTATGAAGGGTGTTACCAGGTTTCCTCCCAGACAAAGTGGTCATATAATTCAAAGTTATTTCACTTATAATAAGTGTTTTATATCTTTAACCGGGGCCAGTAGTTCAAAGCCGTGTTAAACTTAATCCAGGATTAGAATACATAAATATTATACCTGTGTATTTTGGTCCATCTATAATCCATGATCAATGGCTTTTAAAGAAAAGTGACCCAGATCTTTTTGTATTATGTTATTCCTTGTACAGATCTGCCATATTATATTGCATTTTACATATATGTGTTCATATTTATATGTATAAAAGTTATTATACTTGTAAATAATTAGTTTATTTTCTAAAATACCCTCTTTTATCATGTTTCCAAATGTATACGGCACTAGTGTATCCCTGAACCATTGAACACATCTAGTGCCATTATGTCTATAGCTTTCTCTACAAATAAATAAACACAAACCTTGTCTGTATATAACAATTATACCTATCATTATAAATATATATATATATTAATATTATTATTAGATCATGGTGCTAGATGGTTTGTTAACAGGATGATTTCTATCGATTCTCATCGTAATCATGTTTGTCAACAAGGGGATTTCAATCAATTCTCATCCTAATCATTTTTGTCAAGGGGATTTCTATCAATTTTCATAGCAATCATGTTTGTCAACAAGGGGATTTCTATCAATTCTCATCATAATTATTTCTGTCAAGGGGATTTCTATCAATTTTCATAGCAATCATGTTTGTCAACAAGGGGATTTCTATCAATTTTCATAGCAATCATGTTTGTCAACAAGGGGATTTCTACCAATTCTCATCGCAATCAAGTTTGTCAACAGGGGCATTTTTTTCAATTGTCATCGTAATCGTGTTTGTCAACAAGGGGATTTCTACGAATTCTCATTTTTGTCAACAAGATATTTCTATCAATTCTTTCATATCTATCACATTTGTTAACAAAGATGATTTCTATCATTTGTTACCATGGTGATATCTAGCAATGCTATCATCTTGTTTATGTTTGTTAACAAAGATGACTTATATCGATTCTTTCAACGGCTATCCCATGGGGATTTCTATCGATTCTCTCATAGTTGATACTGTGGTCATTTCTATAAATTCTCTCATCGTCATGGAAGTAACTGAAACACAAGACACCTGTCTCAATTGGACAATATATGTGTTATTGGAAGAACATATCAACTGTTTATTGCCATATTGTTAGGCACCCATTAGTGTAGGAATCACCTGACAGTGTGTGAAGGAATCTTAATATTGCTAAATGTGATAATTAGAGCAACATGCAACATCATAAAGTTGTGAAAAAGATCCATAGCAACCTGAAACAGTGGACTAAACTGGGTTCTAGATATGACTAACTCTGTACATGAGTGGTGTTTGTAATTAGACAAATAACAAACTACAATGCATCAAATTTCCAAATTACAGACACTGTTTACGATTCACCTAATTTCCATTCATTATTAAATAATCAAAGACCAAGTTTCCATTCCTAAACAAATGTCGGTCGACCAAGATTTCATTCCACGTTAAATAGCTGATTGCTTTTGTCAGTTTTAGAATTAAAGCTAAATTTACAAAAGTCAGAAAAACTAATTTTTATTTCCTTTGTGCCATGTGTTTAGGACTAGTTAATATTACTGAGACATAGAACAAGTTTTGTTTATATTTGGCAGTATATAACCCTCCATATCTAGTGAGCTATATTTTATCTACCACTCAATGTGTTACAAATAACATCAATCATTAAAACCATGTATTAATGTTGTAAAATTAAACTTCTTATAATCCCATATGAGAATTGTGTAAATTCTGATTGTTAAACGTTGTACACATCCAACCATATACATATAAACAAATGATATAACTTGTTTACTCTCCTTATAAAACACAAAATTATGGCTGTGAATTGTTGAATTTATATATACTTATCATTATGTAATTAATTCAGGCAGTTTCAGTAGAGATGTCTGCAGCACTAAGAGAGTAACCTCCCTTTGTAATTATTTGTACATTATCAATGTCCTTCATGTTTGAGCTTAGTATGTTTTGTCAAGCGCTTTACATAAACACTTTTAAATGCACACTATTTGACCATCATAAATATTAATTGTTATGTCCTGTAGAGATTAATAGAATTTCATTTATTTCTGAATAATCTGTTTTTTTTCTTCAGAAAGTATTGATTTTCTCTGTGATTGATTTTAAATAAAGCAAAATGTTGAAAATAATGCCAATGTATAAACAGAGGTCTGGACTGAAGTATAGAACAATAAGCAATGATCAGAACACAGCATTTTTTAAAGATTGGTTGATAGGTGTTTTACTCCCTGCTTAAGGATATTTCACTTATACGATGGCGGTGTATTCCAACAAAAATTGTCAATAGCACAACCAAGGTATGAAGCGTTTCCTTAATGTTAGAAAGTTAATTTTCCTCCAGTGCTAAGTAAATACTGCATTGCTACTCTTCAAACAAACTGCCCTTAGCCAGAGGGCCATTTTTTAAAGAGGAAATGAACAAGAAAATAAAATGACCCTAAAGAAAACTTATGTAAGTGTGCTGATACTTTTGATAGTAGCAAATTAAAACCAGTTTGATCATTCATCAAATAATTTTAAAATATTTTTTATTAATAAGTTGAGAGCTAAAAGGCTTACTGTCTTTGTTGTGATTATCATGAAACAGGAATGATATGGCTTGAAAACTCTACCATACATGGGTTACCAAATTGGCCTCGAACGCTCATAACTGCTGTTCAAAGACGATCTACTCAGACCCACTTTTTGTTTTTGTTTAATTACCTTCTAACGAATAAATGGTCTTAAGCAGCGGCATGCCTGTGGCTATTGCGTTAAGCTCTGTTCTGTAGGTTAACAAAACCACATCCCTCTAAGTATGGCAAATACCAATCAGAAAATGACAATAACCATCTAACAGGATATTACTTGGGTAGTCTCTGCCTTGGAGGTCTTTAAGGGTTATTGTTGTCGTTTTGTATTAAAAAAAAAATTATATGTAAATGTAGAGGGTTCAAGGTATTTACAATATACTATGTTTTCTTATGTTTTTACTTTTAATTGTTTATCATTTAAGCCGACTTTACTACTACTTTAAGGAGGATATCTTTTTCTTTTGTTTAGGTACAGTTTGAACAACAAATAAGCAGCAGGGGAGTCCTACGTAATGTAGATATGTATAGGTCAAACTTTCTTACAACCTTTTTTGTTTACTTCTGAATCTCATTTGTTTTCCCCAGAACAAACAAATTTAGATTCAGGGAACAAAAATGTACACCTAGGTGGCCACTTTTCTTGGTTATATCTTTAATCTGATGTCTTTCGTCGGCTACAGGATTCCTAATGAATAAGCTGATATTGGTTGGGAAAAATCAAATCGGTTGAATTAAATGTATGCTGTCATTCTAAAGTTTACAAAATTATGAACAGATTTCTTTTTCTAGCGGGTGGAAGTCTGCAATCTGACTTCTGTCCATGTTCCAGATAAATCCTAAAATGTCTAATGTCTACTTTTAAAGTATTCAGCCCTTCCATATTGTCCATCTTGTAAAATGCTGGATATCTGATCAGTGTGCACTCAATGAAATAGCTTGTTAGTACTACAAGCAAGTCTTTTCAGTAAATGGTTCATGTGTTCAAGTTTGATTTCATTTGATTTTGTGTATGTGCATTAATCTCTTTTATTGGCTTATTATAAATATTTCAATGCAAGCTTCCATTTCTTGGCAATGTATTGTTCTCTTTTGCTCATTGGAAATTGTTCCACACATTGTATTGAAATATCTGTATCGGGTAGTGAAGGGATCTTTTGTTTAATTAGCTATTTTAGATAGCTTATACTAGAGTTCATTCCCCTTGTTGGACTAATAGTTGTTTTTAGAGTCTTTGAACATTTTTTAAAATACTAATTTATTAAAGTGTTGCTCAAATGAAAGTATATATTCTCGTTAGCAAGCATATGTTCATTGGTCTGTGAATGGTTTGGTTCCTATGTGTATAATGTGCAGGATGCCCAATTAAGAACATACTATGTATAGTTATCTAAATAGCAGAATAAATTCTCTATTAATTCATACATATATTCTTCGAGTTTGTTTTTATTAGCTTTTGGGCAGGTGGTTGGGAGTGAACTTCCTGCTGCTCTCAAACCTGAAGACTAAGAGGCAACATGAAGCGAATCTGTTTGTAGTGTCTTTGTATTGGGCCGTGTGATCGTCTTTAACACCCATTGGGCTGGCATGTCATGTGATCGCCTGTCTTTAATACCCATTGGGCTGGCATGTCATGTGATCGCCTGTCTTTAACACCCATTGGGCTGGCATGTCATGTGATCGCCTGTCTTTAATACCCATTGGGCTGGCATGTCATTATATAAGTGAGATACTGTGAAGTATGGCGTTAAACCCTAATCCATCAAACAAAAGAACAACAATTAGCTTTTGGCACTATTGTGAATACATGTAGTTTGATAGAGTGCTGCGGATAAGGGAACATTTAGAAGAAGTACTCACCTCTCCAAATAATCAATGGGGGGAAATGCTGACAGGGGGGGGGGATAATTCCTCTGCAATTGACGGAAAAATGTTTTTAGGTGAATGTCTAACATAGCAAACTTGTAAATGTTGGGAAGGAAGATATTTGAACATGTTTAACCATCAAGCTAGTTTTTGTGACCTGTAAGGTAATTGAAAATGTGGTATATAGGAAGTCAGAGATAAAACTAAGGTCATTAAAAAATTGTATCTGTGATTGTTAACATCATAAAAACGGCTTCAGTGTCCAACCTTTCTCACTTGCTAACATTTACAAATTTACTAATGTACTATCCAATTTCCAAGTTCATACAAAATTTCATTGAAAAATTTAAATATTTTACTTTATGTAGGAAACAATACTTCCCCAAAGCTTACATTACATAGGGTCGGTTTCACAAAACTTACATAGGACGGTTTCACAAAGCTTCACATGGCACACTTTCATAAAGTTTTAACAGGGACAGTTTCACTAAGATTTAAAGGGGATGGTTTCACAAAGCTTTCTCAGGGATGGTTT
>JAQQZZ010119593.1:0-14691 GCA_030265115.1 Mopalia vespertina
CTGGTCCTCTCAGAGCTAAGGGCCAGCAAGAAAGCTATCATCTGTAGCCCTGGTCCTCTCAGAGCTAAGGGCCAGCAAGAAAGCTATCATCTGTAGCCCTGGTCCTCTCAGAGCTAAGGGCCAGCATGAAAGTTATCGCCTGCTCTGTCTTTGTTTATGTCCATTGTGATTGTCCTGTCCTGGCTTTGTTTGTTACCTGTGACGTCGAAGGTAGTTACATGTACCTTCCTCCGATAGGCTCATACAGGTACACTTTTACTTGAGTGACATAACATAACTAACTAACTAACTCCATTCAAAACAAACAAAGTAACTCAGTCATCTGGATTATGAGACTTATAAATTTGACTGTCTATAAATAGAAATTTTTAAGAGCCTGAAGCCGAGTAAAAAGAAATCTCCAGCAGTAGTGAATGGGATGTAAATACGAATGTTTTGTTATTTGTTTTATTATTCAGATCTAGAGCAGTATTTATTGAATGGACAGAATATAACCCTGCAGTAGAATTGTTCTGTTTGATTCACATCACTGTGGAGTTCCCATTTACAGGTAAAATAACCATTCCAGATTAGACCTTAAATTGAGACAATATAAAACAATATGCAGGTTAAAATTGACAAATATACACCTTGATGTATTTATTATCACACCTTGAGTTGTTTTAAGTATCTATTGAATTTATTAATCTCTCCCAAACTTTATTCACTTTTAGTACTCTGATTTATGTGAAAAAGATACATATCAAAGATTTGATTTCCCCTTGACCGTCTGACACTTGTTACCAAAAACTGGTGGCTCTTGTAGATTTCACTAGGTTGCAAGTCAGCTGAAAGTGTAACTTGCAGTCTTGTACAACAGATCGAGTATGTAATAGATCAAGCCCCGTCATTGTAAACAAACTAATGAGTTGATGGAGGTGGTTGGAGGAAGCTTCATGTTGGGCTTGATGCTCTCAAGGCTAATTGTCAACATTGATCCGTTTGTGGTATCCTTTTCTCTCCACTATTTGATTGGCCCCATCTTGTGATTGTTTGTTGTCAGTGACGTGTGTGGTGATTTTCTTCACCCACTAGGCTGGTACATCATTATGTGAGTGAAATAACCCTAAACACATCCTCCAATCCCAATCCACCCATCAATCAATCAAACATAGAGTAAGGTCATTAATTAAGTGTCTTTGACTGTTTGTAATTAGAAACATGTATTTCAGGTAAAGCCATAGCCTCCATAGAGACGGAGAGTTTTCACCTGGTTAATTTATCCACTGGTAACATAGATGCTGTGATGATTCTACAGGTACATGTTACAAAAGGTCTTCTTTATTAGTACTCTTGGAACAGTGAATTCTAGTTTGTCTGGTTGTATGAGACTTGGTAGTATACTCCATTATCAATTGACTATGTTCACAATGTATATCTATTGGTTCTGTAGATGAAATTAGGTTCTGCTTGTTTATGCGAAACGAAAAACAAAACCAATTTTATTTGTCATTAAATGTCATATCAGTTATAATTTAAAAATACATCTGTTGTTAGATATAGTCATATAAGGGAAAATCAGTCATTGTTTAACGTTATATTTGTTATTTAGTGTGTTGTGCAATCAATTTCCTATTAGACATTTTAACCTTTGACAGAAAGATCATTAATTCTTAAGCAGAATTCTTGTTTTTGTTTTTGTGTTAGGGTGACTGCCACCAGAACTGCACTGTTGTCATTCAACACCAATCAGTCAGACAATGAATCAATCAATCAATCTTTTAACCTTTAACTTGCTTGCTTTGTATTTTTGTTTTAGATTCTGTTATTGATAGTGCTCATGTACCTATTGACACAGTTTGGTCTGACGATACACAGGCAGGGCTGGTCCAGTCCGAGGAGTCCGTCTTTCTGGCTGGATATGTTTATTATAATCCTCATGATATCCTCATTGATCCTCTACACCTTCAGTGTGGTGACTTCCACTGACACAATCCAGAAATACCTGTCTGACATCTCCCAATTCACAAGCTTTAGGAAGACAGCTTATTTACACAGTTGGTTTAGACAGAGCAATGCTGTTCTCGTGTTCACCATATTCCTCAAGGTACACAAACAGATAAGGATTCAAATATTTGATAATATTTAGAAATTAAGAATTTTTAGCACTTTGATAACTTGATTCATTTATCATTATTGACATGGAATGAAACGGAACATGTACAGAGCAAATTAATGTTGGGACAAATGATGCTCTTAGTGGTAGAATAATTTTGACAGGGTCCCAAATTTTTTTATCTTCCAACAGTATGTAATGATAAAAACGCTTTTATATTAGCCAGAAATCAGAGAGTAGACAAATTCACTTGAGAAATGGACAAGTATTTAGTGATTAGGGCGAATAATTTAGACTTGACCAGCTATTCACTCCATTACATTTATGACTTGACTACTGTTTTTTTTTCAGATTGTAGAACAGCTGAGGTTCTCCAAACACTTATCAGTCTTCCAGAAGACACTTAGTAGAGCAATAGGTGATATCTTAAGTACAGGCGTCCTCTTTGTGGCTCTGCTCTGTATCTATGGACAACTCGGGTATCTGGTGAGCATAGCACTGTCAAATTGTACTTTCTTGTGACAGACTTACCAGAATAACCACATTGTGAAACCTTATAAACTGGTCTAACCAAGATATTTTGTTTATTTATATTTTTTTGTAAGAAACCCAGTTTGAAAAACAAAAACTTGTCATCCTTAGAGGGCAATGAGACAAGTTGTCCAGAGTTACAGTTTAAGATACAAAACTTATCATGCTCAGGTCAGTGAGCGACTGGAAGCTCCATTACCATTAAGGAGGTTTTGAGTTATGGCGTTACAACAACAGAGTGACATCCCTTTGCGAAATGGCACAGTAGGGCAGCCTGCCTATACTTTAACATAACGAGTTGTTGGTTTTCAGAACTTTTGCTAAAAATAATATTTTAAGCTGTAGGAAAAGGAAATCTGTATGGTTTTACATGTATTAACGTTTACCTGTTAATTTGCAATATTCCCTATACTGCCCATCTTAAATATCGTGTATTGACCCTCCTTTGCCTTAAACCGATAACGTTATCTCACAAAGGGATGTCACTCTGTTGTCGTAATGTCATAACTAGAAAACCCTGTATTGTTGACACAGAGATAAAAGTGTTGTAATGATCGAATTAGCTAGCACCAATTATGGTAGAAGGAAAGCCTATAAACCTGAATGCCTCAAATAAACCAAAGCCATCCTTTTTACTGTATAATCAATGGTTGTGTAAAACCTTTATTAAACTACATGTACACGAAGGGTTGGGATGGAGCTTCTTGATGCACTGGTACTTTCAGAGCTAAGGGGCAACATGAAGCTGATCTGTTTGTGATGTCTGTATTATGTCCTGTGATTGTCCTGTATTTGTTCTGTCTTGCTTTGTTTGTTGCCAGTGGCATCGAGGATAGTTTCCTTCACCCATTGTGGTGTCACGCCGTCATATGAGCGAAATAATCTTAAGTACAGCATTAAACAGCAATCAATCAATCAAACAATCTTTTAAACTGCAGAGGGTCAAAAGTTCCCTGAGCTATTTATTTTGAATTCCACATTTTGTTCATATTTGTCATATTTTGATACATCACATACGTACTGGCCTTTCTAAAAATATTAACTTTGGCAGTGTCAATATAACTGAGTTGAGTATGATGATAACATATCTGCTATCAGGAACAAATGTAGACATACAAGTTCTTCAATTTAATTTATATATACTTATATTTGTAAAACTGTTTTTAACAACATACATGTATTGTTCTTTGTTGAAAGAATTCAACACTGACTGCTTAAATAATTTCAATTGCATTTTATTGTACAGGTATACGGAAACGATGTGTATGGCTATCACACCTTCCAGTCTTCTCTGATGAGCTTGACGGGAGTGATTCGTGGACGAGTGAACTTTGAACCTTTCCTCCGTTTTATGCCTTACTTCAGCTATGTGTATTTTTTCTCTCTGGTGATTGTTGTCTATGGAACAGTGTATTGTTTCTTGTTTGCTGTTTTGCAAGCTGCATATAAGCTGACACATTCCCAGCTGTTCTATGTGCACACCAGAGACACCCAAGACTACGAGATTATAGAGTTCATGTTGAAAAGATTCAAACAGTTAGCAGGATTCACGAAACCAAAGGCTGTAAGTTTAAAATACTTATATAAAGTTATACCTATCAGGGCCAATTGTTAAAAAACCTGTTATGTTCAACTCTTTGAAAGGCATTTAAAAGTTGTAAGACATATCTACTTCAAATACACACCAGCAAGTGTAGAATTATGGGATACACTTAGGGATCCACTCAGACGAAATTTACAATGTGATACGGTTCTTGTATGTAGCTTGAAGAACATTAATGGATAACATTCATTCCAACTTCTTCATTTTATATTGGTCATGCCAGTTCACTCTTATCACAGGAATTCTTAGTTGAATAATCAATTCAAACTTGTTTAAATGATATCACAAAATGTTGATGTTTGTTGTGATTGGATTTGATGCTGTTCAAGTTGTTTCACTATAATAATGGTACCATGTCATTGTGCTTGACAACTGGGTGATGGACACCACACTGGAACTCACTTGAAACGAATGGTGATGGTATACAAAATTAGTGCAGGATGCAAAAAAAAAACAAAAACAGTGTGCAAATGTGCAGTACAATTTAACACATCAGCATTTTGTTGACCTTCGCTCAAATAGTTTAAACATGATGATTTGGCTTTGTATAAAACATTTGATTGAATGGTTCTGTTGGTTTGACTGACAGGCTTTCCGTCGAGTTAGATTCGCTGGCCTACCTTCAATGTCGACACGCAGTACTGTGTCAGTCCCATCAAGTCACAGTGCCAGCCAATCATCTTCCAGTTTAGTGAGTTACGATGTTGATGAATTAGATGTGGACGAAAGCTCCTCCCTGGACCAGCTGCCTGCGAAATGGGAGGATGTTCTCATGAAAATCAGACAGGTATACACTATGCTTAACACCTGTACTGGTGGGCAAATAAGCATGCATAACGTTGATATTACATGGAATTTGGTATAACAACAACACAAGTTATTGATTCCATAACAAATGTATTTTATGTCAAACTTTTAAATACCCTCAGAACAGCAATTCATGTACTTATGTAATTATTTTTTTTATTGGACAAAAGATATGTTCTCCAGCAAGCGTGAAATATTTATAGTATGTTATGTTTATATCCACAACTATGAGACAAATGCTTACCGAACCTCAGAAAAATTTGTGCTTACTTTGTAAACATAAGTCTCAAAGAAAAAAAATTTATACCTGGAATTGAGCTTCAGCTAAGCCTACAAAGTTAATACACAATTTTATTAAATAGGTTAATTATTTTATACATAAGTACTGCAATTGGTGTGTTCTGTTGTAATATGATATTCTAATATGTACTAATCGCTAAGCTTTGTACCGAGAAATGATGGGCCGTTGATTGATGTTTATTTTCAGATAGAAGAGATGGACAAGCATGAGGACTATTTCAATGAGCAGCTTAGCACAGTGTTTCAGTCTGGCGAGAAGGAGAAGCAGTTAGAAGTGGAACGACAGTCTTCAGACCTGAGTGCCAAGCTGCCCAAAGTTCCACGCTCACGATCCATGAGTGATTCCAAAACTCTTAAGCTGTTTAAAAAACCAGCATCTAATTCTGGGAGAAATTCAGTCAGTCCTCCCAGTTCCTCTAACAAACAGACACTCGCCCGTAGGCCCCACAGTGACCAAGGAGCCAGAGCCAACACAGAGGATCAAAAAATAGGGTTTTTCTCTAGACTTTTCAAAAAGGCTTGGTGACCCGTGCTAGGTCTGGGTGACTTAGAGATAAATCATTGGATATAGTCATGATTGATTCTAATATGTGTGAAGCTCATACCTATATCAGCCATACCAGGAATTGTGAATGAGTACTGCGCCAGTCCACATGGTCAGCCCAGTGGTTCTCCTCATCACACAGATATATCCGCCCATGGTCCTAGAGAAGGCCACAAAGGATTTAATGTTAGTGATTATTGTGTAAAGAGTTGTGCTAGCATAATGTGGCATTAAAGACCGTGGTCATTCCACAGACTGTTTGTAACGCAATTTAACCATTAGCCAAACAATAGTCTAGTTAAAGCTCATCGAGGTATATGGTAAGTCAGAGCCTGTTTATACAGATGGCAGCCACAATCAATAACTGACTGATCTAACAATGGCTTCAATGTTGTGTAAATCAATTAATATATAAAGAGCAGTCCTTTTCCTTCAGGAGGCGGGTCCCACCTGAATAGGTAAGGTCTACTATATCTACAACTGACTTAAGTTAAGCATTACTGTGATTCTTATTAACACATTTTATATTTAATCCAATAAACAGCCTAGGCTATTTATCACAAAGTCCGTCCATGTCAGAAAATTCTTTGTGCCAGTTTTAAAGAAATTTAATCAATAAATAATCATTTACTATACAATGGTGATGCAACATCAAGTTTTTATATCTGTTTCTAGCAGTGGTTACTGCTGGGGTTTTTTAGAAGTGAGTATTGATTTGTATCGTCCAAATGTTTGAAAATAATACAATACAATACACAGCTGAAAAGGGTCAAAATTTCTCTGTGTGACTCTTTGAATCATATTCAATTATTTTCTTACTTTATGATTTTATTGGGTGCTATTGATGCTTTTTGGCCCTTAAAGACAAGCAGTTATGGAGGTAAAATGCTGCTGTTCAACCTCAATCAACCTATCCGTTGCGTACAATATAAACTATGTCACTGCTAGATGCTATATCTTTATTAAGTTATATTTAACAAAGAAACATAATAATACCTAGCATCTATAATAATATACATTATATTGTCAACTAGCTTCCTTGGGTATCTTTCTTTCTATTGTAAGCTAGAAAAGAACGGGTTTTCCAATATCTGGAAGAAAATGATTTGATTTTGTTCCCTGGTACATTCATGTATAGCTAGCTATACCTCCGTCTACTATATACTATAAATAAAGTCTAGATGTGCCTATATACAGCGAGTGCCATACATAACATTGAGAATCAGATTTAGTTTTTATATGGTTGTTTACAAAAAGTTTAGAGAAATGTTATTAAATATCCGTGTATACATCACAATGTGTAAAGCTTATATAAGATTTGTATTTTAAAAAAAAGTTATCATTACTCTTGTTCGTTTTTATAATGGTTCATTTATAGAGTCATTCTTTTTTGTGAGATAAGAGTTAAAATCGTTTTTTATTTAATAGATACCATATATTTGCACAATCTATTTCTTACAATCAGATCATTAAAAGTGCTTTAGTTTTTACTGGGTTGTATTTTGATCAACATAATCCCCTTCAGATGGCCTGTTTCTAATTGCAAGAAATTATTACACTGACCTAGTCATTGGCAGTCAAAGAAAACAACTTAGATGTAATCTTTATAAGAACTCTCAAACATTTTCATACGCAAAGATACATTTGCAAAATATCCATTGATAGATGAAGAGAAAATAATCTAAACAATTTTTTTTCAAGATAACATCTTAAAGTACATGTAGTTCCTTTGGGTTTTCAGTTTTAATTATCCTTTTAAAAATTAATTACACCGGCACAGAGATGTCAGCTAACTGTTACAAACCAACGAATCCTCTCTTGTTCTAGATAAACTCATGAAGGCAATGTTCTAAATAGATCTTACTCTAGAGATGCTAAGGGTAAACCACTGAATTGGTGGTTCCTTAAAGAAAAGTACTGGATCGGGTCGCGTAATATACATTTTAGTTTGTTTTCTGGACAGAGCATATCAATTTAAAGGGAATATGTTTGTCAAACTGATAAATGTTGGCTACTGCTCAAAACGTGAACCTTTTTTCTTTTAAACACTAATTTGAACATTTATACCATCTTCCATAATGATTAGTCTGTTTGAAAAGTGTTTGTGATCACCCTTTTTGGGCCTTATATCTTAGCTGTTATTTTCATCATAATTGTCAATTATCATCCTAGTCATATTTTATATATAAAAACATGTCAGAGTCTATATTACACAACTCATTTAATAATGTACAATTCATTGTTATTTTTTCTAAACATTTGATACCTGTGATTAATTTATGCAGTTTATAATTACTATTTTACTTATTTTGGTAGCTCTTTTTATATTCAATCTTTTATTCAATATTTGTCAAAAGTATTTTATTATTTGTAGAAAATAACCACATTGTGCATATACATGTTTAATTATACGTCCAATTTTCATGAGTCATTTATACTTATTGTTTAATAATAATGTGATATCTACATTTATGTATTAGTTTCATTTGGCATTCCAGAACAGTATTCCATAGAAAATTCCAGTTCAGTTTTTTTTAAGACATTTTTGTAAACAATAAAGATATAATTTGTTAAGGCATGGTAAAAGTCACTTAGGAATTCATCTTTATAACTCCTGTTTGAGACACCTCAAAGAATTACCTGTTATCATGATATATAAATGCCATACTAAAACACTAAAATCTGCCATACATGTAAATCATTGAATATTTTATATTCTGAAATGTGAGTATACTGTGAGGCCCTCTGGGTTACTCGACTTGTCTATCATATTTGTCTTAAAAATGTTAGAGAATGTCAAAATTCAGTGCCCATAAATATTGTCACGGTGTCTATATAGCAACCATTTTGCTTGGTGCTGTGGCAAAGCAGTACTCCCACATATCACAGTATGCTTTATTCATAGGAGGAATTGATTTGAAACAGGACAGATATTTGCTCTAATTATTTGTTGAAAAAAAAAATGTTGATTTGTTTGTATGACGATAGTTTATTAAAGCACTGCTTTCTGACTTGATTTTGATATTTAGTCACATTCCTTTGTCTTCTGTGAGCCGTAAATGCAGTCCATGGTCTCTCTTGTGTTTAGATTTGAACAGTGAGTAAGACTATTTCACTAACATGACAATGTTAATGGCAGTAGAAACTGAGCAAACAAAAATCTCCAACTGTTGTAAATCCCTGTCCAGCACATGCAATATTTTGTTTGTTTGATTGTGGTTTAACGTCGTACTCAAGGGTATTTCACTTAAATGACGACGGATTGTCCACTTCACACTGTTCCTTGCCTCATTACGGTGGAAAACCGAGAGGAAACCTCGTAAAAATTACCCCGCGATTGCCGGAGCCACATCATGTGACTCACTCATTTACCTTATGGTCGACAGACGGACTTGATCCAGTGAATGGTAAATTGGAGTAGGATTACTAAGCCAACGCTGGTTAGTTTGTAACAGTTGATGCACTGTTGTTATAACTACACAAATTGACTATGTTGTGACTTAGTTATGCATTGGTAGCGTTTTGTACAATGTTATAACAATGTTGTCAAAACGTTACATGATGCAACAGAAATGTTACAACATACATGTAGCTATAAAGTTCCTATTTTGTTGCTGTGTGGTTGTATTGGAAGGTTGTGGCAACATAACTTGTAGTCTACAAAATTCAGTTGCAACAATGTTACACCAAGTTGTATATACATAAAATACCTTGTTATGTTACTATCCCTGCTTCTAAATGCTTCTCAAAGAAGTTAATGTTACACATCAAAGTGTACCCAAAATAAAACGTTGCAACTTTGTTTGGTTTGCTGGGTGGTTACCTTACACACAAAATTAAGAATGATTTTGACACCAATCATTACCTCACAGGGAACTTGTAGGGATCTGCTGATCAATGCTCCCAGCCGTATCTTGTTTCCTCCATTCATTTTGGTAACCATGGAAATAAAACGTTTCATATATTTGAATTTCCGCTGATAAGTTCACATAGTAGACTATGGGGACAACTTAAAAAAAATGATGAACAATTCATGTGACTATATATTTCGGTTTATTTAAACCATCTTCAGTAACATTTGAGGTGTACCAAGTTTGCAGATAATCAACAGTCTGTATCTTTTCAAGAGATTTCTAATCTGTCCCCTTGAACATCTTGTGGTGGTGTTAATATGTGTATGTTACCAAGTCTGAAGACAAGAGGTTGTTGAGGACAGTCTGTCCACTTCTTGCCCTGCCTTATAGTGAACAATCTAGAGGAAATGACATGAAAACCATTCGCTTAAATGTTCATCTCCTACAACTCCCTCATTCAAAGTGGTATCACTTTAAATAACGTGGATTTCACTACTCTAAACTTCTATTCTAACTGTGGAATTTGTATTCACAATAAAGGCATTCTGTAACCATCAAGTAAGCTTCTAGCTTTTCAACGCAGAATACGGTCTATACGCAATGTCATGGAGATGAGTAGCGACGGTTTTAATCAAATGACAAAAAACACATGATCTTAAATCTGATCAAATGCCTTTTTCCTTCATAATTTTTTGAAGTTTTGGCATGTGTGTCATTAAAGACAAAACGATTATCTCAAATTATTATTTTTTTTGTTATTGTTATCTCTTAACAGCAATTTTCTTTGGACTTGAAAATTGGATTTTCTGCATTAAAAGATGAATAAATAAATAAGCTGAATTTAAAAAAATTACGAGATACCCTTAACTACATTTTTATGTTACTAATATCCATGCTGAATTTCACGGATGTAGCTCGAAGGGTTTTCAAGAAAACAGAGTTGAAAAATAAAATTTTTACAAAACATGAAGTGCTAGAAATCGGGCAAAATCCATCAAGCTTTATACTTGCAAAGAACTGAATCAAAATTTTCAAACTTGAAATTAAACGACTTCGAACTGGAATATCTATATAATTTTTTCACTAAGTGCAGGACAAAAAACAGAATGTTCTAGTTAAGAAATAAATAAAAAAACGGAAAATGTTTTACACTTGAAGGAGCTGTCCATCCTAAAGGAGAGGAAGCCACAGTTCAAGTTTCAAATTAATAGGTGAATTTGTACTCAAATTATTGTTGTTTACAGCAAATAAGCCTCAATATTGCAAAATTATGCAATGGTGGTCATATTGCTTTGCGTTATTTGGTAAAATGCAATCCCATTCTTCTTCTTTATAGAAGAAAGCTTAATTCCAAATTAATCGTTGAATTTGTTCTCAAACATTTTGTTTTACGGGATTTGGTGAAATGCAATCCCATCTTATGTCTTAATAGGAGGCTATCTTCCAAGTTAATCTTTGAATTTGATCTCCAGTTATCATGTTCACAACACATAGGCTATATTGTATATTGTAAAATTATGCAATCCCATCTGTTATCTTTATAGGCTATACTTCAAGTTTCAAGTTAATCAGTGAATTTGTTACAGAGTTATTGTGTTCACAACACATACAGGCATGAATAATGTTAAATAATGCAATAACGACCATTTTGTTTTGTGAAATTTTGTGAAATGCAATCCCATCTGTTGTCTTAACAGGAGGAAGCTACATACCAAGTTTCAAGTTAATCAGTAAATTTGTTTTCAAGCTAGTGTGTTCACAAACATTTGTGAGTGACGGAAGGACAGATGGATGGCAAATAGCATTACACCAGAGCCTTTATTCAGTAATGGCTTCAGATTCCGTGAGCTAATAAACCAGAACACAATAGTCCATAGGAAAGTCTTTATTACATACGTACACAAAAACTTTATTTGTAAAGAGTATATTATTATCATGCTAAAATAAAAACGATTATACACATTTAAATATGATATAACAAGAGAAAAATATGATGAATGTTTTATTTCTAAAAACACAAAAAGGCAGCTAAATGTCATGCACTATTCTGCTGCAATTGAATATGGAAGCTTTTATATCTACACATTTAAAACAATTCTATGAACAATATGCCTGCTGTTGTCAATCATTGCTAAATTATCTAACTCTTAAGCAATATAAAATTGAACACTTTATTATAATATACATGCTAAAGCAATTGAGAATTATATAAATGATCTGGATTGTCTTTGGTACATTGTGTAGGTGACATTTCAAGCAAGGTATTGCTGGATTATTCTTTCCATTAATAATGTGTTGCAGAATTTCTAAATCCTTCAAATCAGTCCATTGTGACCAGTGCCAAGTTACGACAAACAAGTGACATAGCTTACAGATACAGTAGTTATGGTCAATCCAAACTACTCGCATGAGCAATATTATACAATATTGCTGGTTAACATGGGGAAAATAGAGCCTAAAAATTTTGTTTTTCTAGAATATGAAATGTACATATATTTTTTTTAAAACACATTTTCTGTCAACCGGCAACATTAAAATAAGGGAGGCTGTCAATGAATAACAATGTCAGTCGTTTACATTTCATGAGGTGGACAACAACAAAACCACGCATGAGAAGAGCTGTAAAACCAAACTGTACACGTCCAGTTTGACTTTATTTGGATCAATACAAACATGCTGCATTAAAAATGACAAGGTAAGTATTAAACACCGGTCATAATTTGAACATTGGAATGTTTTACGGTGTTTTATGGTGGGCTGTTTGAGGGAAGTCCAGAAGTTGTGGAGACTTTGTAATGGGCCTTGCTTATCTTTATTTCCAGAGATGTTGAAGGTGTTTTCTTTCACCAATTTGGCATGTGAATGAAATAACAATAAGTATGAAATTAAGCCAAAACACACACACACAGAGTCCATTCGGTTGTCGTCGAATCACAACTCCAAACACCTGTTATGGTTTTCTTGATGTCAATTAATATAATTCCACTATTAATAGAAGTCAATATCCAAAATTATACCTTACATTTAGGCATTATAGTGAGCCCTGTACATAGGAATAAAGAAGGTTGGAATGGCTTTGATAAATAGCAAAAATAAAATTATGAGAATAAGACAAATTCAAAATAATAGGTATAAAAGCAATGATATACATCAAAATTGAAAAAGACATAAAAAAAGGATAGGCGCAAAAGAAAACAGTAAAAACAAATATGTCATACTTTGGTTTAAAATGCTGCGGTAAAAGTGACAAGGTCAAAACCACCTCTAATTATTTGGAAGATTGTAATCGTTTACTTGGGCAATCACAGAGCAAAATGTGTTTGTCCAACTGAAAAAATAAAATATTTGGAGTGGGTTTTTTTTTGGCATGTAATATTATGTTTTTCTGCCAGGCTCGACACAGAACTTCCATAATTACAGTGTGTATTGCAGAGCATAAACAGATCAGCAATAGCAATGGGGCACTGTGAACTGTTATTAGCCTGAATATGGTAGAAGATCGATCTTTTTTAGAAATCAAAGATTAATTGTTTGATTTGTGTTTAACGCCGTGCTCAAGGGTGTTTTGCTTGTAAGACAGCGGTGTATTTCAACAATTATTGACATTAGCACAACTAATGTGTTTTGATACTGTTGGAAAGTTAATCTTCCTTCAAGGCTAAGTAAAGACAGCATTGCTACACTCCGAACAAAGTGCCCTATGCCAGACGGCTTACGACCACCTGCCATTGTCAGTTCATCAGATTGAGAACATAGAGCAAGCAGCATTAGCTTGGCACTTTTCCACCGTCCCTAATTGTAATCACATTTCTCATCAAATTGTATCACATGGATAAAAGAGACTACACCTAAATGTAAAAGCTGGAAAAGTCTTTAATATCTGGCATCTTGTGTTATTTCTCACATTGGAATGGTCAAACTTGTAAAGGGACCAATAGAACAAAATAATAATATATATTGTAGTTGAGCTTGTGGATTGTCTGGACACCTCATAACTAAAATAACTCTGTCTTCTGACACATGGATTATAAAATTGACATATCCCAGATTTAAATATTATAATTTGTGGAAAAGCAAAAATAAAACGGATTATTAATTGAAATCTGCTGGGTTTAAATATAAAAACATCATTTGTGGAAAAGCAAAAATTAAATTGCTCGACCCATATAAGCATTGATTATTATGAGCTTTGTTCAACATTAAAAAAGGCATGCTATTATTTTCAGCTAAGCCAAATGATACCTTCAGAAGGGAGAGAATCCCCCCTCCCCCCCCATATCCCAGGCAATATGCTTATTTTGTGAATATTGGTATACATTGATAAGGTTTGCAGTATGTTGACGAATCTATAATAAGGTGATTAAATGTGATTATGTGATTAAATATATGTGTAGTTATCAGTAAAGGTGTTCAGTGAAAGTAGCTATGTACAAGTATTGCCTCGACAATTCATCACATTTCAAACAGCTATACATGTAGTTTATGAAGCTATTCATTTAAACAAGTGTTAATACAAGTCATCAAAATAAGAAGCAAACCAATGGACATTGATTGTTCTAGTAAAAGTGTTTGTAAGCAGTACCAATTCTGAGGTTAACATATTATCACTGTGGAAGTACATCTAAAAGGAGGACTAAACATATATACAATTGTCGATGACAGACTGAAGAGCGTGAAACATGTTCTGCGATTGGATGTCAGTTCGCAAAAGACAAGCCAATTCCACAATAGATTTTGACACTTAAAAATGAAGAAAATTCCTTTTTTGAGCTAAGCATCACCATTGATCAGTCCAATTTACCAATACAGTTCTGATAAATAGAACTGGGATTATCAGAGGTGTAGTGTGATTGATTGATCGGAGTTTTATGTCGTACTCAAGGGTATTTCACTTATATGACGATGTGCCAGCCCAATGGGTGAAGGAAACCACCCACGACACCACTGGCAACAAACA
>JAQQZZ010119604.1:0-14688 GCA_030265115.1 Mopalia vespertina
GCCCCCCCCCCCCCCCCCCCCCAACAAAAAAAATCATTATCAGCCACTTTCGTCATGCTAATTGGAATCTTTGCCATGCACCTCTGCATCTTTGCCCAACATATGTATACTTTCGCCTCAATTGTTCGCATCTTACTAGCGTGCTAATGTTTCTTTGTGCTTTTACTCATTCGATCAAAATCTTCGAACCTTCTTTCAGCATATTTTTATCGTCCGTCATAGTTTTGCCTTCCGTTCGCCCTCACCTGCGCTCCTTTGCCCTTTAATCCTGGCATCTTCGCCTCAATTAAATTGTTGAATCTTTGCACCGTATCTCTGCACCCTTAACCTTTATCTTTTCATCGTCGTACAGCACCGTTACATCTTCGCTACACTATTACACGAATGGTTTCTTTTTCTACAACGCTCAGTGTATTAAGTTTGACACTTCACGGTATAGTATATCCCCTTTTGCCTACGATGAAAAGAGATAGATGAGAGTACCGTCCCGTGGAATGCTAGGGATATTACGCTACTAATATAATAGACGATAATGGTCTCATGTTTACAGATTTTCTTACATGGTTTATGGTTAAACTGGATCATTTTAATATAATTATAACTGTGATAAATATTTCCTTTAAATGTAATTTCAGAAATGACAGGAGATGTTTCAAAATGTTTAAACAATGCGATCTGCTCCGTTTAGCCGACCAACTGTTTGTGATTTACCTTCGCAACGCAACGCTCAATGTAATAAGAATTGGACGAAGCGTTTTCATTACACTAGGAATTGCTGTAATTCTATTATTGTTGTCAACATCAGACATTTGAATGTCATACAGGGCAACTGAAGAAGATCTATCAAATAGTTTCGGAGATGGCTATATTTATACAATAATACACCTTTACAGTATTTATCGAAGCGATGACAAAAATGGACACAGACCACTGAGCAATTATCATCAATCACACAATGTTTACAGGGTATAAATACCACGTTGAGCCGGTGGCAATCACACAAGCCTTACAGGGTATAAATACCACGTTTAGCCTGTGGTAATTCTCTTATTACAATTGTTGTCTTGTCTGTATCAACCGCTTTAAAGGTAATGAGGGTTTATTCCGTGTATGGGCAATCAGGTACAATAATAACTATTACGTGTACTTATTTAATGTGTTATTCTCTGTAATGTCTCTGCGATTTTTTTAAATGCAAAATTATAATTACTTTTGACTGTTAAGTCGTCCTGGTTTCCAAGTCCTCAATCAAGGATGGCAACCGTTTGCGAGTTAGAGTAGTTCTATTGTTCGATCGTCATTGCCAATCCGAGTCTATCAGTGAACAGTTCTTTATGATAAGTAAATATGATAAGTAAGCCTTGACGAGTTGGTTGGTTACGCTGAGTATATTGTGTAGCGGGAACGATCACCAAACAGGCCTTGACAAGATCACAGTTGAACACAGATCTAACATAATTGTTTTAATTGAAGACCACTATATCAACTACATAAACCAACACTAGCTGATTCCTTGTTGTAACAGCCGAATATTTGAAAGCAGACATATATTTTTAAATGTTTGATCAAATGACAATACGTGAATAAATAATATTTCAGATGAATGACACTGCTCGGGCTTATCCATTGAGATCGAACCCAGACTTTGGACAAGCAGATCTAATACTACCCAATCCAATAATAATCTACATTCATCACTCAAACATGCTGCCTTATGAAAGATGATTGTAATATCTGTACACTCACTGTATCAGCGGATTACATCAGACGTATTTCATATATGTCTTCGCTAGAAGCGTTGAGCACACACCTACCAAAGATATATTATTCTGTGAAACGTAACAGTAAATCTAATGTAGAGTATCGGAGAAGACCTATTACAATTAACAGTACAGTCAACCATTTTAGTATGAATCCCCTGGGCATTTTGTCGGACTGCTAAAGTGTTTAATTTCCGTAATACTGTCTGGGCAGTTGTTGGATTCGGCTGTAGTACCAGCCACATCGACTGACGCGTGATGTCCAAAGAGATCAATATAACATTTACTAAGCATTGGGCGTGTCCTTGTTGTCTCTCTCTAACTCTCTCATTCCTGTCTCTTGTTTCTGGATATGATCCAATCCACATATTAGAGCAGCCTGAACAATTACAGAAACTTGGAATAGTTACATTTCGGAGTTTATACCAATTAAGATTTGCAAACACATTTGTATCGATACCGCATCAATCCAACTAAGACTTTTTTCTGATTATGGTCAAATTGGACATAATTCCGAAAAATCCCCAAAAGAACTAAACTGACAAAGCAAATATTCACCAATCAGCCAATATAACATACTCTGTGTAATGGCTTATTTACCTTTGTGTCTGCACAAGGTCAAGTATAGAGTTCTCTGGCTAAACATAGATACAGGTATTCTGCTAGAACCTAGTCCTATGTGTAGACAAGCTATAACAAGATGAAGAGATGGGGATACAGTGCTAATCGCAATCTATTCCGTCTGATGTCCGGTGGGGCCCATCAAATATGATGTATTTTTGTAAACTTTGTCTCCGTGTCGATGATGAGGAACCTGTGTCAAAGTTAGTTTGATTGATAATTTAAGCCATACTGGAGCTAATGACACTTGTACCTTAAGGAAGACAAAACGTAGCTCAGCAGTCATGATAATCAATGTCAGGAAGCTCAGATAATCAGATTGGTTGGGTTTACTTAAAGCACTTTTCAGGGACATATTCAGTAATTGGAGGATGCTGGTTGTATCAAATTATAATTTAGTCTGCCCGCTGAAGGAATCGATTAGAGCATTACACGCCTAATCTGGGAAGTTAATTAGCGTCCATCTATTGCTGCCTCACTTAATCTGGTTATTAACTATTCCGGCTCGGCTTGAAATCGGCCATCTGTAGCAATGATGGGAAAGGTTGTTATCGGTCTGGTCTTGGTTTGCCACTCTATTTTTGGCGAACTTCCGGTATTTAGCCATAAACAAAAAATAAATGTGGATGACCTATTGATTGAAAGATTCATATTTGGAAAAGCGGTATATTGACCTGTCTGGGAGAAGGTGGTATGGAACTATATTTTCATAATGAAAACCCAGTCATTGTTGTCAACGAAAGGATAATGGAACAGTTTAAAAGATGAATACCATTTTCTACTAAATGAGACCGATAGATGTAAATCCTACATTTGGCAATGATTCATATCTATACGTTGTATTCAGAGTGAATACAATGGGAAGGTCCAGATAAATACGGTTTGGAAAAACTTGTTTCCAATAATCATTTGTGGTCATTACAGTTCTCCAAGGTCTCGACGTGAAACCCCTCGGAAGAATCCGGCAGTATGTACAGTCGAACCATGAGGTATTTTCCCTACGATGAAAAGAGATTGATGGGAACTTCCATCAGAGATTACCGTCCAGTGGAATGATAGGGAGAATAAGGTACTACTATAGCAGACCATAGGGGTTTCATGCTTACAGGTTTTCTAACATCATTTATGATTTAAACTGCATAATTTTAATAGAAATATAACCGGGATAAAATTTCTGGTAAATATGATCTCATATATAATATGAGATATTTCAATATTTTTAAACAAAAAGACGCAAGGGTAAACTTTTTTTATTCCGCTGACAAGCCGTTTATCATTTAAAAGGGCAGTTGAGACGTTTCCCTTTATATCGCATACCTGGTATGCTGGTAAAGGCGGAATGGGTCCAAGGAAACGGTTATGTTGAACCTTCCAAGAAAACGTCATCCAATAACGAGGCCTGGGCAATCTCCATCTCACTTTGTTGTCTTGTACAAATTATTTTTATTCAAACTCTTTATGTTTGTCTCACGCGTTCATTACAGTGTCTACTGGAAGATATAGCTCAATTTGTTCAACTATACAAATGCAACGAATTTCCATACACGATTGGGTATCAATTAAACACTTTAACTCATTTGGACATAATAATACACATGTAGAAGGAATGCGCAGATACAATGATGAATAATCCTTGTCTACAAGAGAACTACTCTTGATGCATTCAATCAAACAGATAAACCAAAGTTTCCTCTTGCTGATTCTCTTCCAAAGTAGCCGTTGCTCTGTTTTACACCGGAATCAAAACACACTCAGAATAAAAAATTTCCCATCACTTACTGAAGTTGTGTTTTTAGGAATTACTTAATGCGATCCGCCATTACACCCTCATTGAACCTATTTTGAAGTCGTTGTACAATGTGCTAGTGTTCTCTCCTACGCCATCTGTAGCAATGATGGGAATGGATGTTATCGATCTGGTCTTGGTTTGCCCCTCTGTTTTTGACGAATTTCCGGTATTAAGCCGGAAACAAAAAGGAACTGTTGATGACCTATTAATTGAAAGTTTCAAGTTGCAAAAGTTGTATATTGACCTGTGAATGATGCATACCATTGTTAACAAAATGAGACCCGCTAAATGTAAATCCTGCGCTTTGCAATGCTTCCTATCTATGCATTGTATTCATAGTAAGCGAAAAAGTTTCTCCCCGCTGATTTTCTTGCAAAGTAGTGGTCGTTCCGTTTTCAACCGAAATTAGTAAGTTAAGTTAGTAAGTTTTTATTATGGTTTAAGCATTTACTGCCTTTCGCCTAAGGATCAATAAACAGATACATGATGTTAAATATAAATAATAACAGCAGGAATAAAACAGGACAGGTATCACAAATAAGCCTTTCGCTTTTCTAATGCCTTGAAATATACAATGACAGATTTTTAAGCTGACCTCTACAGATAGCTGAAAGGAGTTGATGACACTTGAACACACTTGGATGTCTCAGTAATATTTTTTTAAGACATTCGGTTCTAAGGTGCTGATAAAGTGTACAAACTAATAATAAGAAATGGTACTCATTTTCAATATCGTTTAAAAACCAGAATTGACATATTCTTTCTTTGCGTTCTAGTCTGTGTCTACCGTGTCTTCCTGATTTTATTCTTAAACAATGCGAATAAGTCCTTAGCATCGTTAATTCTAGTATTCTTCTATCATTTGTCACTTTAAGTAGGTAATTTTAAAATTCAAACACATTTTTCACTGATTTGTAAAATATCAACCTTGGTGATTCTAGAACACCATACCACTCAGCAACATATGTGTCTCTTAAGCGGGTTTTCAATTGTTTAAAAAACATTTTGACGTTTGTAACAGAACTTAACGTAACAAAACAGTTTTGTATTATACAGTTATCAGAATGCCTTACTTTAAATCAATATTTAATTATCCTTATAACTCGAATATAGTACAACGGATAACGGCCGAGTTCTCAATATACCGCCGCATTAGGAGTTGATGAGTTTAGGTGAAGTATATTCTTACAGAATTTTCTATGCACATTTTCTCCATTTTCTGCCTTTACATAACCCCAGAGTTCACATGAATAATTAAGTACAGGTAGTGGTACTGTATCAAATAGTTCGCACGCAGTTTTATTGTTCAATTTGAGATTATGAATGTTACTTAATAATGAATGCATTGCCCGGAGATCTTTGTCAGCCAATGTATTTTGGGAAGCTGTGAAATTAAGATTCGGCTTAACAAGCACGGCTGGTAAATCGCTCGACATTCAGACTGTAGAATGTCAAATAAATTACTGTGGTTGAAGTTATAATAGGTGGAATACTCTGGCGGAATATTAATAGCACATAAATATATATCATTGTCGTTGCTCATTGAACATTTATCCAGTTTTAGCCATATACACCAGTCAGTTTTCTTTATACATTTGACAATTCAGGCAAGAGACTTTTTGCAGTAAATAATAATACCGCCACTGTACCTTTTAGCCCATTTATTTACATATTTACGGTATGCATGAAAGTATGAATATCTGTTTAGGTCAACCTTACTTTGTTTCCCAGTCAATGTTACTGTAAATATGATTATGTCATGACCAGCAACATACTCAATAGAGTCTCCATTGTCTTTTATTTGTTGAGCGAGACATTCAACGTTCCAGCATAAACATTGATTTTATCCCTACATACCTCCTATGTCCTCCGGTTATGAGCCATGTTGCTCCTAACGGAATTACTTCGTCTCCCCTCCGTGACATTCGCTGTCTCCACTTCCCGGTCATCCATTATCAGCTTTCTACCTAACCATTTCACCTGTCGAATCGCCTCTTTAGCCTTTATCAACTCCGGTATGAGTCTATTGCGCTGGAAGAGCACGTCACTTGGTAGTTGATCACTTTCGCCCAGGCCTTGGGTTCTAAGTTGTGATCTGAGACTACACGACTTGGACTTTACTCTGTCCTTATCCTTATAAAATGTCAACTTGACCGCCTTGTTAGTTAGTTAGTTAGTTAGTTAGTAATGACTTAATGCAATCCGTCATTCCCCCTTCACAGCACTTTTCTATAGTCGTTGTGCATTGTGCTGTTGTGTATAGGGTGTTCCCGTGATGGTACTGAAGTGGACACGAAGGCAGACGGGTTGTATTTTAATGGAGCTATAATGGAAATCATTGTGGGACTTTCTATGCCAATGTTAATTTGATCTAGTGTTCAGCATTAAAACTACCTCGCGTCTTCTGCTAGTTTTGTATATTTTGATTTGTTCGTGCATTGCGATCATTGTGCTGGAGCTACATGATATGACCTTAATACTCTGTTGATAGGTGTCAAACCACCACGTTCTTTACAACGCCATGGTTAGGATGACAGGTTATATATACAGGGACGGTGGTGTCCGGACGGATGTAGCTATCAATTGCTAATCTGCAGTCATACCAGTAGATTGGTCACTCTTTCCAACACATTCTAGCTGCTACACATTCCGATTTTTGTTTACCTAATGAATTCATAAGGTATAAAACTACCAATACATCCAATGACTAAATCTGAAAAAAATCGCTCATTATCTTGGCTTATTTGAATCTTCATGTAGGCTAATATGCTATGTGCATTCCACTGTCAGCCTTTCCCTCTTCGACATCTGACCGCAACTTGCCTTGTTATTGGCTGGAGCTCTAAAGAAACGGAGGTGTCGCCTCGTTTCGCCTAATTCACACCTCAAAAGACCGCGTTTCACCGAACTGCTATTTTGGGGGTTAATGAAGGCTTACATCAGGCCGCTGATGGATGGGGATAATGCCATTTAGACAGAACAATGGTTGAGACAAGTTTAAGTAACTATGGACATTTTCAACTGAAATTTATTCTCTCATCATGTCAAGTGCCAAGAAAATGAACATCGTTCATACCAGATGGAAACCTATAAATACAGAGAGAACGATATTTAATTTAAATACCGTAGCGAAAATGGAATTAAAAACAAGATCTTGTAAAACAATATATATATATGAAATAAAGTATGTGATTGAGGGGCTGCAAAATCCATCAGGGGAAGCGGTCCTTCAACCACAATTTCAACAATAGTTGTCATAATTTGCACTATGGCATCGGAAAAAAGCAAACTTAACTTTGTTCGTTCTAAGAGAGGTGGACGGTTAGTTCTGTTTAATACCTACAAGTTCAAAGTAAATAAGACTTTGCCCAATTCGCCGCTTGGAAATGTGCTTTTCCTGAATGCCGAGCTACTGTCTGTACAAGTAATAATATATTGACTAAAATAGGAAATAACGAGCATATTCATCAGCATGGTAGTTGTCAACGAGAAGTAGAAGATGTTAAGTTAACCATCCGAAAGAAAGCCGGAGAAGAATTCGCGCCTTTTTCACAGAATTATGAAGATGAAGTATCTAAGTTAAACGACGATTCACCGACAGAAGCAGTACAATTCCCAACGTATTATTCCAGTAGATCTAGTCTTCGCGGGCAACGCGAAAATCACATTCCAAAAGTTCCACAGTCCATTAAAGATGTTCATTTAGATGACGAGTGGACCACCACGCGTTTCTAAAGATAATTAAGAGAGAACAATCGGTGCTGGAGGCCGGAATTGCCCAGGCAGAGAATGGTTGCAGGATTGCCTCGAAAAGAATGCAATACACAAAAATAGACGAGCGTCTTCAACATTTGAAGAAGGGTCTATTAAGGGGCGACTTCTCTTTCTCGGTTTTTGAATTTGCCGTTAGTGCGTCTTATTTGTTACATTTTGGTCAGCGATATGTCTGTCAGTTGCTTGTTAATTTAACCATTCAAACATAAAACCTCTAAATGTAAAACAACCTTCTTCTGAAGTTTCGTTCACAACCTACAAATTGTTTACGCAGTGAATCCCTTCAAATAAACGTTTACTCCTTCATGTTCTCTCTAGCGTTTGTGGTTTTCACTCTGTCGCGTTTCGCCTATACAAGCCATAATGCAAAAAATTACAAATTAGGCGAAACGCGACTAAAACCGACGCGGGTGTTTAAACACATCACGGTCACGTGTTAAAGAATCTGATATTTTTGTGGACGTGAAGACAAATTTCGGGTGACCTCGTCCCATATACAAGACACGAATATTTATTATATTTTATACTAATTTATTGAACATTGATCAAGCGAAATATCCACCTGTGTAAGTAAAAATCTAACTTAATGTTGGATTCAAATCATAGGAGCTTCCACGATTAGACCTTTACCCACTATAAGTTAACGGGAAGCACCATTTAGAGTCCGGAGCAATGCTTCGTGGTGTTTATTCAGGTTTCAGACCAATTTTAAAAACAAATCAAAAATAACTCTCCATAGTACATTTTTGTAAAGGTTAAACGTTGAATTTGGAAACAAGTTATTTTGATTACATTATTTTAGTTTACATCCGGTCATACAAGTTCCTATCTTGACACGAAATCCGGTCTGAACGAGATATAATGTAGCTATTGACGTTGGTGTGAAAATTACACACTGATGCGTGATCACGTTTCTGAGCCACAGTGGTATTACGGAAGTATTACATGTAACAAATAAAATATATTTGCCCAGTTTATTTTTTGTCAATTTACTATGTTAGGCCATTCGAAGTGGAACGGATTTTTAGTGAACTATATGTTCTCGCAATTGTAGGAAAGAAATCTCGAAACAAATGTAACACCTCAAAAAGACACACAAAAAACACCTATATGGTGAATTGGAGGAAAGGTGATACTGCCAATTTGTGTGCTTCGCTATTGCAACACCATTTGAAAGGAGATAGAATTGCATTTTGACTGAGTATAAATTCACCCAAAACTGAATTTACCAATCGTTTCAGCGTCGCCCGTCACTTGCTTTATTTGATGGCATTGGGCGTGTTTTTATTATTGAATGAAGGCTATATGTTGTATGTTGGTTGAGTTGTTAGGAAACACATTTATTTGGTTGTAAATTTGAGCGTATTGAAGTACACGCTGGGCAGGAAAAGGGATCAGTGTGTAGTTTCTCCAAGTTTCTTCATTCTTCATTAAATGTTGGCAGTTTATAATAATGAGTATTATATTAAACATGCCCAGCCGTTGTGGCTAAATGTTAAGACGTCCAGAAACCCAATAAACCGCCATAAAACGCCCATTACCCCGATAAAACCGCGATAACAAGTCCGTTATCCATCACAAATATGAATTTTATCACAATTATTAAACTTGTATATACAAGTTGTGTTCTGATAACCTAGAAAGATACTTGATTTTGGGATTCTGTGTTGTAGTTGAAATGTTGTAAATTGTTTAAAGAAATGCAATGAAACACTTGGACGAACTTTAGCGCCTGGTATCCATTTCTTTTTTATTCCGTTACATCGCGACAGAATATACACATTAAAACCAAATTTGATATGGCAATGTAGGCCACAATTTGGTAGGGTGTGCAGTCACACCCGATTTAAAGCTAACACAATACGGGGACACACTATCACATTGTTAACGATACTGTTGTTATAGTTTTGTAGGAGTCCTCGTTTTTCACAGGAAGCCACTTAAAATATTGGTGCTGAAAGTAAAATGAGTGGTGGTATATTCCTTCCATGTTTCATTTATTTATTATTTATAAACCAATAAAATATCAGGATTTTCGTCGCACAAAAAGGTGATATTTTACTTTAGTTTTATAACACTTTTGTTATTAATGTCAGCAGTTTGACCCTGTCCGGACAACAGTACTTTTTTGTGTGACGTCTGCATGCTTCAGTTTGACGGGTTAAATGTAGGAATCCAGTGTTGATTGTACTGCACCAAACACTGATAAAGTGGAATTGACCAGTTGAATTGATTTCAATAAGCCAGAGAAAATAGGGTGATACTTTAATACAACAACAGAACAGCAACAAATGTCGCTCTTTGCAATTCCCCACAAATTAGCCATGCTCCGAGCTGTTGGTCGTCAACAACGTGGTGATCTAGCAAAAAAACAAATCACGCTTATGCGAGTTCAAAGTCCTAAAATAGTTCTTCTAATGAATAGAAGGATAGAAAATGATTAGGCCAATCTAATTGGGAAACATCAGGAAGATTAATCTTGTAGAGTAGCAAAAACAGATATTATTTTAATGCTATAACATTGTTATATCTTGGTTTTATTATGTTCAGACGTAGAAATATCGAACAGAGTACACACTCCCATTCAAAAATATGTCATCACAACAGCTGATCGGGGAATTTGTCACGGTTATGAGCTTTTAGGTGATATAAATTATAAATAGAATATTACACAGTGAAGTTAAAATAGCATTCATATTGCTCGTGTGAAAGGTGGAAAGGACAAACCACTTGACGTTGCGCGTCTTGTGAGTTATACTTTCAATCAGGCCCCCAAACAAGATCTTATTTGACTCTGTAATATCTCCTATATATTTGTAACAGATGAAATGGCACAGTTCACTCAAATTTTAAATAGTACAAAAACTAGAAGTGTATAAATTTACTGGATGCAGTTGTATTCAACTGAAACACAACATTATAATATAGATATCATCAAAGGGAAAGACAACTGATTTTCCACCTAACGTATTATTTTTATTGCATATTTTCAAAGACAACCATCTGTATTGTACTTGTAATCGAATTAGTATAGCCGTTAATTAGTTCATTTATAAAGCAGAACTGACGTCATTGTTCGAAAACACAGTAGTTACATCATCTAGTCGGGGCATTCTCCCTACTGCATGCACTTGTGCAGTATGGAAGTTTCCGCATGAAACCGAAAGTGAGGGTTTCGTCCCCAAGCGAAACAACAACAACAATCAGCCGCTTGTACTAAAAACCTGATTTTGTAAAACCGCATGTGGACTGAAAACATGCTAAACGTATGTGTTACTCAAATAGCTATTTTGATATGTATACAACAGATTAAAATTGCGCTTGGATGGCCAAGCTTGTGTATACGTCGTGTAGTTACAGATGCCTTCCAATGCATCCATAAGCAAACGGACACACTGGTGACCGACCGTGCTTTCGAACAATGACGTCAGTCCCGCCTGTTAAATTAACTAATTAACGGCTATGCTTTTTCGAATGCAAGTGGAATACTGATGCTTGCCTTTGAAAATATGCAATAAAAATAATGTTAAGGTCGAAAAACAGCTGTCTTTCCCTTTAAGTGACATCAGTTGATCAAATATGGAATACATATACTTCCATCGTCAATATTTATGTTGCTTGCAGTGGAAAGTGAGACATCCTACAAAACCGTTCAGTTAAGGGTGTATTATTTGACTGTGACTGACCTTTTAGACGATAATTTTATCCCATCTTTACCCGGAGTTGTCGACCCTGTCTCTCTCATCAAACTCTACGAAACTCTTGACCGTTTAAAAGACGGTAGTTTCAAATATATTTCAAAATAAAAACTGTCCTTTTTTTTAAGTTTATTTTTATAAGCACAATATTTTCGGAGAAAAAAATGATATTTTAAGAGAATCATGTTTTATTGCCGTACCAATACTTTCACGGAGCCTGTTTTGACTTCAGAACATCAGACAACTAGGAGAAATGTGGAAACCTTGTCTCCGAACTACAATGAGGTTGTTGACAAATTGAAGAGTCGCAGGATCGATAACTCTGGATAGATCTAGACCCGTTTCGTGGTGTCTTAAAGAACGACTGAAGCTTATTCAGTAAGAATCTGATATCTGTCAAGGAAGAGACAGCAATCAGCGAAGGTAACTTTAAAATGAAACATAAATAGGTGAAAGAAAAGAAAGCAAAATTCCCAAATCCCATGGCAGAACACACAATTCATTAGTTGGACAGATACAGTATTCATAAAAAAAATAAACAGACTTTTAAATAATTTTAATTCGTTTAACAGGTTTACAAAAATCCATTATATTATAGAATAAACCAAAACAGAACATTGATAAAGAAAAAATTCCTACTACATCCATTACCAAATTAACTCAAATAACGGGTTGTACTTTCTCGAAGAACAATAAGAAAGGCTAATACAGGTTTGTGCTTTCTACAAGAACATTTAGAAAGTATTTTCAACAAGAATATTTACAAAGTGAGAACATTTAGAAAGTTAAGTAAAGGTTTGTACTTTGTACAAGAACAATTAGACAGGTTAATAAAGGAGTTCTACTTTCTACAAGAACATTTAAAAAGGCTAATTAAAGAGTTCTACTTTCTACAAGAACATTTAAAAAGGCTAATAAAGGGATTATACTTTCTACAAGAACGTTTTATTGAAGGGCTGATAAAGGTTTTAAGCCAAATATATTGATCTCCACTATTTATTCCACTGACATGTAGACAGATAGGAGTATTCAGGATTTGAATACTTGTTTCACCAGATCGTTGGTTGCCGCTAAGTTTGACCAGAAATATATACCTCTGTCGCCACTACTATATACATCATTAGGGAACACATTAATCGTAAAGCCAGATATAGAACAAATTCCTCAAGAAAATGTTATTTTTCTCTTTTAGAAGAGGACAGTTTCGTAGAAATTATAACCCAGAGTGTATATGGAGAATATAACGTCTTGGTAAAAACACTCACAATTATTGTTCAAATGTGATTATTAAGTATCTTCATTATCAGAAACATAGAGGTCATCAATTAAATGATTTTAACCAAACTCCATGAAGTTTGGGGGCGTGGAGAATTGTTAATTGTTTAGACGCTATGTACCTATTTCAAGTGTGACATAAATTGCATCAGTGTGTGTTTTTTTTCTAGTTTTGTCCCTCAGAACGTTTCTTTTTATCCTATTTTAACATTAAATGGTGTGAATTGAAAAGAGTCATTGTCTTGAATTGTTGTGTATTTTACATAAGGTCATTGCGGCAATGTGTGCCCTCTGCTGACGTCACTTCCTGGTCAGGATTCAGTAATTCCGTAATACTTGTTCACAGGAGGAGTTATTGGACAGTATTTGATTTGCACTCTTCTTACAAATGTCTTTGAACATGTAACTATAACCTTTAAGGATAACACTATCATTTCCCCTAATACATTGCAGGGATTTGATTCAGTCTAGATGCTTGATCATCTCATTAGAGTACAATTTTATCCAATGCTTGTGATAAGTCGTTGATCAGGTCGTCGGCGTTTTCAATCCCAACACTGAAAGAAACAAAAAGACCTGGCATATAAGGCATACGACTATATCTCAACAGAGATATTGCTTCACAGTTAACATCTGCGATAATATATGGAAGCTAATTGCAGCCTGTGATTTGGAAATGTGGACAACTTGGGCGTTAAAAGGAATGCTCGAGTTCTTGGCCTTGAGTAGAATATTTCGATGCAGGGGTAGAACGATAGGATGAAGCGAAGCAACTGGCGATGGATCGATGTAGCAAAACAATATAAAAATGTAATAAAGTGATGGCGTGCATGGAAACCGATGGAAGGATGGAGCGATGATGTGGAAGTAATTAGGAATCATGGCACTAGTTTTGTGTAAAGAATGAATACTGGGCAACATGTATGTATCGCAGCACTATTCACACACTGAAGATGGCACTGGGTTCAGTATTGGTTATTAAAACGCCAAATACAAACTAGTTGAACGCTGCATTCGGTATTCAAATCGTCAATATCCAGCAATCTCATGGGTACACAAAATACCAATACCCAGCACTCTAATGGGTGTAAGAATCCCTAATACCCAGCACTCTAATGGGTGTAAGAATCCCTAATACCCAGCCCTTTACTGTGTATACGAATCTCCAATACCATCCTATGGGTACTACAAATCACCAATACCCACCCCATAATTGGTGTAAGAATCCTTAATACCCAACCCTTTACTGTGTATACGAATCTCCAATACCATCTTATGGGTACTACAAATCACCAATACCCACCCCATAATTGGTGTAAGAATCTGCAATACCCAGTCCTCTAATGGGTATAAGTATCTGCAATAACCAGCCATGTAATGGGTATAAGCATCTCCAATACCCAATCCTCTAATGGGTATAAACATCTCCAATACCCAATCCTCTAATGGGTGTAAGACTCTCCACTACTCAGTCTTCTATTGGGTATAAGCATTTCAAATACCAAGCCAATTAATGGGTATATGAATCACCAATACCCAGCCATACAATGGGTGTAAAAATCTCCAATACCCAGCCCTCTAATAGGTGTAAGAATATCCAATACGCAGCCCTCTAATGGGTGTAAGAATCTCCAATACCCAGCCCTCTAATGGGTGTAAGAATCTCCAATACGCAGCCCTCTAATGGGTGTAAGAATCTCCAATACCCAGCCCTCTAATAGGTGTAAGAATATCCAATACGCAGCCCTCTAATGGGTGTAAGAATCTCCAA
>JAQQZZ010119625.1:0-14688 GCA_030265115.1 Mopalia vespertina
TGCCCCCCCCCCCCTCCCCCACACACACCCAAGACAAAAACAAATGCTTATGACCCAGAATTGATTTTAAGCTTAAATCAGTTGATAGTTTGTACAGATTGTAGTTTAAAAATAATGAAAATGAGACCTGTTGTCTTAGATTCAGTTCTTCTTGGGATATATACAAGTTTGATAATAAACACTTCCCCGCATGTTCTCGAAAGTGGTTTACTAGAGTAAAAGTCTTTTTTAAATGGAAATACAATCTGTTTATAAAGTGTTCCAGTTTAAAACACTTATAATTGTTGGGGTCTTCAATTTGAGTGTTTCTCTATACATCCATAGTGTTTTTTATTGAAACAGCAAAGCGTTTTGTTACAATTTTATTGCAGTGGATCTGATCCCGATGGGGGACAATTCTGTAGCTTACAACCGTTGAATATCTAAAAATTAATGTATTGTTTGAGTTATTCACCTTTGCCGTCCCTCTTCTTCAACAGCATGTTGTAACCATCAAGTACAATCTGGCGCAAGACCACTATTAATTTGCCATAAGCCGTAACGTTAACTTTTGGCCCCACAGCTCCCTCCCAAACTTTCGTTGGGCGAAAACGCCTGACACTTACCTTAATCATTCCTTTTGGAGTTCCCCATTAAAATCTTGACAAGGCATGACCGATGAAATTTTGAGCTTAAAGCCCTGGAGTGTGATAGGGCTTGTCGAGCCAACTTCAGAATGTAAACAACAGCCGAATCACCCTAACCATCAAATGGTGATAAATACACCAAATGTGACCTATTTAGGTTATAATATTACACTGACCAGAAATACCAAATACTCCACCAAAAACAAAAAAAGCAGAATAAATAAAACAAGACAACACACCATATTTATTAAGAACTATATTCCAAGGTGACAAAACGCAAGTTCATAATCGTGGTCTTACGCCAGCTAGCTGATAGTCTGGGGCCTGCCTTTATACGAAGCATGCGTAGCTAACGTTGTACGTAATTACCAAGGCGACGCAATGCTTTCAGTACTGGACGTCATGGTAATTACGTCCAACGTAGGCTACGCATGTTTCGTACGACAGGTCCCTTGGCTATAAATCTGAAGAAGAACATAAGATGATGCTCTCAGGAACGGCCTTCATATTTATAACATTCAATGTACACCCTGTTACCCAGGCTATGTTACCCCTATCTAGAGCACCGGGGCAATAAGAAACCTCCCGTCCAACCCACGTGTTCCTGAATTGATTTTTCATTGTGTTTTGCGTCCTATACGTACAGACTTTTCACTACTTCCCAGCCCTACAAACTAAGACAAATACCCTCAGCAAACACATAACGGAAAATGGTGATGGGAAAACACAAGTACCAAAACCTGTTGGTAAAAATATGTAGTGGAAAACACAAGAAAAATCGGCCTAATGTTGCCACTAAGTCAAAGCCTGCAACTAGCCCACACCATTCACTCGTGACACAGTGTTGTTGTGCTGCAAAAGCATCTATGAAACATCAGAACATGTCTTAAACTGTTAAGAACTTTTTGAGTACGAGTTCAAGTTTATTATTCTAGCATCAAACTCAAGATAACACATTTCTATCTTCAGCTAGAGGAGAACACACACAATATAAGGGGAATAACTCTTACAGAATTAAAGAATCAATGTCTGCAATCACCACAAAGGTTCGGTTAAATTAAGATGCAGTGACATCCAGACAGCTTTTATTATGTTTTTTTCTGCTCAACTCGCTTTGTAAGAAGAATTTAGAAGTTTTCTACAAATAAACAATATGTGACACGATCCAGCATAACCCAAACTCAGTATCACAAAATGAAAAGATATTGGTATATTTGAAAAAAAGCATTGAATTACCTTTAAAATGATATATTATATACTATAATATCTATATATTTTAGTACTACAAAGACGACTTTTGTACCGGGTACAATTTTTTTTAGAAAATCGGCTCCAAAGTTCGATAATTGTTTGGAATGTCATTCAAAGTCCATAGTAACCTAACCTTACATTACACCAAACTTTCCGCAGTTGCTTCAGTTTCTTTTTGCTAAAATCTCAATATTGATCTGAGTAGTATAGAGTGCGCACCTCAGGTAGCATTTGCTATTACATAATAAGGAAGGGTTTAACGTTATCAAGTACTAATTGTTTATTACATAAATAGTAGTAGGGGATCGTTTTGATCCCCTACTACTATTTATGTAGTAATATTTTATTAGATACAAAGAAGATATGTACGTTATTCATTACTGAGGAGCAGCTCCTTAGTATATGATAAGTAAGGACTATACGTTAATGAGTACTAAAAATGGCTGGCCGGCGTCCTTGACGTGTGGCTGACAGGCGTCCTTGACGTGACGTTACAGGTTGAGGGTGATGGCGTCGTGCGGGGTCACCGAAGTGCAAGTGTGTCGTCTGCTTGTTTAGGAATTATGGCAGTTACATAATGTACAATAATATTTTATTACACACAAAGACGAAATGTGCGTTATTCAGTACTAAGGAACGACACCTGATACATGCTAAGTAAGGGATATGCGTTATTGAGTACTAAAGTGTCTGGCAAGCATCCTTGATGTGTGGCTGTAAAAAATATAGATGGTGCTGTGCTGTGGACATCCGGGCATTTGAGCTAGTATTTGCTATTACATCACAAGGAAGGGTCGTTACTTATCATGTAATGGGAAGGGGATGGATAAACAGTTTAGATGGCGCTGCGATGAACCTCCGGGCATTTGAGCTAGCATTTGCTATTATATCAAAAGGAAAGGTTGTTACTTATCATGTAGTGGGAAGGGGATGGGTAAAAATAATATATGGCGTTGTGTTGCGATATGCATCCGGGCTTTTGAGCTAGAATTTGCTATTACATCAAAACGAAGGGTTGTTACTTATCATGTATTGGGAAGGGGATGGGTAAAAACTATAGATGGTGCTGCGCTGTGGTCATCCGGGCATTTGAGCTAGAATTTGCTATTACATCAAAAGGAAGGGTTGTTACTTATCATATAGTGGGAAGGGGATGGGTAAAAATTATAGATGGCGCTGTGCTGCAATATGCATCCGGGCATTTGAGCTAGCATTTGCTATTCCATCAAAAGGAAGGGTTGTTACTTATCATGTAGTGGGAAGGGGGTGGGTAAAAATATAGATGGCGCTGCGCTTAGCCCTTACTTATCGTGCACTTCGGTGACCCGCATGACGCCATCACCCTCGACCTATGACGTCACGTCAAGGACGCCGGCCAGACACTTTTAGTACTCATTAACGTATAGTCCTTACTTATCATGTACTAAAGAGCTGCTCCTTAGTACTGAATAACGTACATTTCTTCTTTGTAAGTAATAAAATATTACTACATAAATAGTAGTACTGAAAAATGTCATGTCCTCTTTATCACAAAATTCCTAAACAAGCAGATGACATGCTTGTCGTGCACTCCGCTGACCCCGCACGACGCCATCACCATCAACCTGTGACGTCACGTCAAAGCCGGCGGCCATTAGTACTCATGAAGTCAACATGATCCCGCACTACTGATAACGCACAAACCATGCGTTATCAGTAGTGCGGGATCAACATGATCCCGCGCTACTGATAACGAACAAAAACAATTAGTACATAATAACGTTGAAGCCTTCCTTATTATGTAATCATAAATACGACCTGAGTTGCCCCTTCTATACTACTGGTGTACATTATGTGATGTGAAAATACTATGACATATATTATTTACAGATCTTTGTATCAGTTAGTATTCTTTCACTATTCAGTGGAGTGACAACAGTTTGTCGTGGCAAAGCACCAATTTGATAAGGCACTTTCATTTACATTTCTTTACAGCTGGTACCAACACAATCTTCTTGGCTGTCTCCCTAATAATAATAAAGGTAGCAAAATTTAGCTTTGTGTCCAGAAGAGTTACATTACCTGCCGTTCACAGCAGAATGATGCTTGCAATATTCCTCCAAATGTCTCGCCTCGCCAAAATGATCACAATGATCACAATACTGTTTCTTTGAAACATTACAAGACTTGTTTTTTAGTATTGGGCAAACATCATCAATATCCTTGAACAGATGCTTTGTGTCCTTATCATTCAAGTGTAACCCGTCACCAATAAATAAATCCCTATTTGGTCTCCTTATGGCTTACAAATTCACAATTAAATTCTTTTGCCAATCGAAACAAGTTCCTATTTATGATTTGGCAGTTTTCGCTCCATTCTTGGTGGTGTAGCACACATAACTATCAGTGTCTTTGGAGATCTTGATTGTATTGTATACAGAAGAGCTTGATAATCTTTGCAAACGTCCTGAATTGGGTTTAAAAATCATTGGAACCAACCTGAACAATAATTTGATCAAAACTAGTAATGTTTTTTATCCTGGTTCAGTTCTGTTGCAATTCTGTGCAGCCCCCTTCTTGTTCTGACTTCTGTGGACATGTTTAATCGTCTGGGCTTTACACCCTATAATATTGAGCTTCCAATCAGTAAACAATTTTTCTCTTTACTTATTGATTGTTTTTCCTTACTAGCCTGAGGTACAATGGCTTCACCCTCTGGTCTCTTTGAAACTATTGTTGGTATGTTTTTAATTGAAGGAGATACAAAAAACCGAATCCATGGGTCTTTAACCTTTTGACAAGTTTTATATCCTCCAAGTTTCTCAGTTTGTGTCTCAACACAACATGCCTTCTTTGTTGTTTAGAGTTGTTCCCTGAGCCCTAGCTTTTACCTCTTTACGAAGCTCAACAACAATGTCTGTCAACTCAGTTAGTTGACTAAATAACTTTTTGTTACTAATTAACAGGTCCTTGATGTGCACCTGATTAAACAAAGTTTGTTCCCATGGCTGCAGGGTGCTCTGAAATAGGGCTGAACACTTAGAAGTCTTACTGAGGCCAGGCAGTCATTTTGTTACTTACTGGTGTTAAAAGGCTCGTTTTGTCTTCAATTTGAGCCAACTGTTTCACAGCTGTAATTGAGTCATTCAAATTGATTTTATCAGATTCAATAGTATAACTATGTTGTCCATTTGTGTCAAGGACCATACTTATAGAATCTTTGAAATTTTCCAAATCTTTGCTTGTAAAATATAGGAATTTTAAGTAAGTCAATGGTACTCTCCATATTTAGAATAGTGTCCTCCATTTTGAATTTCAGTGTTTTGTTTTACCAGATATCTTTTATCACAAAGTACTTCTCAGTACTGCCTTCTTCACGCTTAACTTTTGTATCTAAAGATTCATCATGCCTTTACAAACCATAAAGTGCACATATAGTGACTTATTTAATATTTTTAAAAAATATACCAACTTTTTACCTAAAGTTAAAAAGAGCTATTTTCAACAGATATAACCATGGCAGCCATCTTGTATCGCCAATGAAAGCGGCATTCCTAGATAAAGTCATTACTTCATTTGATGAAAACGCTATAACTTGAAAACGTCATTACTCTATTATATCTAAACGCCATTACTTGATAAAGTCATCACTTCATTATATGAAAACGCCATTACTTAAAAACGTAATTACTACATTATATGAAACCACCATTACCTGAAAATATCATTACTTTAGATGAAAACATCCTTAGTTAAAAACAATCGACATTATTTCATTACACGAAGACGTCTTTTTTCGACAACGCTATTAATGTCATTCAAATAAAGTGCCATTCAAAGACAATTAGTGCTTAACATAATACCGTTAAAGGGAAACATCGGATCTAACACTCACATTGGGTATAACTGGGTAATATGAGTCAGTACGACAGAACGTATTCAGGGATAGAACAGGTACATTTAGACTTTAGCCCCGAGAAACTAGTTAATCGTATTGTGTTTTGTTGTTGCTAGTGTTTACCTTGGTGTATAATAATAATAATAAAAAATTCAAACTTTCAAACCGATATTATCGGTATTTCTCGTGCACCAAACAAGGTGATAAAAATGCCTAATCTGACAAAACCGTTAATAGTTAGGCATGTCACACTGGATCAATATTCAGAATTGTCTTTCACACTCATTGGCTAGTAGTATATGATAAGCTGTGACAGAAAACTGAACAGACAAATATGGTTGTCTTTGTCAAACAGCAAGGAAAAACCTTTTGAAGGACAAGTACATGCGTAGAAGGTGTTCAAGAGAAATCGTATAGTTTTATCTGTACATTGATTAGCCAATAGAAGAAAAGGCTAGTCACTAGCAGACTAGGCTCAAACATTTTGGATTTAGTTTCAACTAAGTACCGAGCTTTGATCAGTCGCTAACTCGGAATAAGATTTCACTTTGACAACTAAAGACTATCACTATTCCCCCCTTAACATAAACCCCCCTGAGTTTCTGTCTATTCACATTGTTTGTTGATGAAGGCGACGCCTGGATGATACTCTTCAAGTAAAGATGTATAGCTGAATATGGACAACAGCTAACAACTACAACACATTGATATGAATACAGGGTCCGTTTTCACAGCACCTAAGCCAGACAGATTGAAGTTTTGTTAACACGAGGTGAGTGTTCCATTTGTATCTCTGGCGTTATCGCATCGCCGCTTTAGACAACACATATAACATTTTTATTTATTAACAGTTATCACTAGACAGTATAAAGTTGGGTATAGACTTGTTACCTATATATTATGCTCTAGGACACGACAGCTGGTCACTAGTAATATATCACACCAGCCGCTTTCACCTTCTTCATTAGAGTCAATTAATTAAATTCCGTGGTAATGGTAAATCGCAGGTGATATATAGAAGGAGCGAGTCTAGCATAGAATTTTTAAAGTTTATTACAAGATATAGATCTTAAAATAAATCTAATGCAAGTTTGACACTAGTTATCAAGTGCTGTGTGAAAAGAAGTTCCCCAATGTCGCAATAGATGCGGTTCAAACAATATCATAAGCTCTATCAACGAAAAATAGAGACTTCATCAGTTTTGTAAATAGCCTACATGTGCACGCGAAATCATTTGAAAAAAAACCCAAAACAAATGGAACTGATTATGTAAAACTTGCCATTTAAATGTCAAATTATTAGTCTTTCTCACGATCAGGTAGACTTGTATGCATATTGTAGATCAACACTTGTAACACACTGCCAAGATACATTGCACAGTAAAAGTAATACTGTAAAGTCCAGTAGTTTCCACTTTGAATTGCTGCTTTCCCCCTTGGTTTTAAGGGAAAATGAGAGCGATAAAAGAGTCGCCTGGCAACGAATAATAAAGTGCGGCTGTATTTATGGCTTTGATATTTTGTAGAATAATTTGGCTGTTTCTGTTGGGCTTAAATTTTCTGGCTTAAGTGACACTTAATCGTCGACAGTTACCAGTAACTGAGTATTATAATACCCTATTCATTGTAAGTGAAATATCTTTCATCAGTAATGTTTCTTGCTGACAAATCCCTTTACGGGAGTTTATAGACACCATTCTAATGGAGAAGTATAATTCGATGCATTACTCACTATTCACTTTATTCAATAAACAATTATCAAGTGTTACAGTTTTGTTTGCATGGGAATATAGGGACAGGCCTACTTGATACCGTCGATCTGAGATGATATAAATTCACGTTCATCAAAAAGTTTGTGTGAGTGAATGACCAGTGTCTATATCACCCTAACATCCTCTTTCCCAATCCCTATATCACATAGACTTAGGTATAATCCTTTCTCTGCATGGAGTATTGAAGGGTCTATGTGTCAGGCAAATGGGTGAAATCTGGCGAATTTACATGGCATGATTTCTGACACATAGCTCTGAATCTAAGCGATCCACATTGTGTAAAGTATGTCTCTTCACAGTATATATGTACACTATTGTGTTGAGTACTAACATGCGCGATTCCAACACAGACCAGGGCCCGTATTCATAAAGCTACTTTAGCATTTCTTAAAGTAAAGCAATAATTAGCCAAATTTAAGCCTTCCATTTTCCCTTGAATTTTTTTTTATAAAAATAATTAAGTTCACTTTGTATAAGAAATACTTAAATAGTTTTAAAAATACTGGCCCAGTTCACCGTTATCCACGGCGGACAATTCGCAGTGAATAAATTTAACGTTTGAAAGTAGTTCGGACAATAATATAGCACCTTCAGTTTTGTAACATGGGTGTCAGACTATCAATGTTCCAGGCAATTTATAGTCCTATACGGAATAAGTATTTTATTTCTTTTTTAGGTTCATTCGTTTGATAGCGAGGCAATGAGGAAGGTGAACGTATTATTCGTGCCATTACTGACCTTATTAACATGTGAGATGAAACATTAATTTTTTTAATGACAATAACTAAACTTTCGCTAGACTTATTTACTCAACAAAAATAAAAGAACAAGATAACCAGTTCGAGTTGTAAAAAATGATTATTATTACAAATAAAAATGATAAAAAAATTATAATGTTTATATTTTAGAATTAGTTTTAAAGAAATTTATGTTTAACATAGATAAAATTGGTAAATCTCTGTTTTATTGTCACCGTGAGATATCAAATTCTCAAATATTAGGCATTTTAGATTTGTTAGGCTATTCAGATTGAGAGACTTATGTTGCGTTTTGCTATTCAGATGCACAAAGAAGCTACGACCCGTTTAACTGTCAGAGAGAGAATTCCCCGTGTGTCGCCAATCAGGGTGGGCAGTGCCAGGCGGATGGGTCCTGTTCCTGTAACACCAACTTCGCTGGATACAATTGTGCTTTACAAATTTGTACGTGTAAACAGTTACGGTCATATCGCACCACCACCATCCCTTTGTTTGATAGGTGTTTAACGTCACATGTAAGGGTGTGACAGTGTATTTGATAAAATCGGACGAAACCTCGTCAAAGCCACACTCAAGTATTGAAGAATGACTGCAGATATTGCATATGTGCAGTCATCCTTAAGCTGTTCTTTCTCATCTGGTCACAGACACAAAATAATTGTCCAGAGAACTTATAACTCTAATAACTTTCATTGGGTAAAAAACAACGTTTTGTTTTAGTTCACAATCCAAAGTTTGACACATCATGATAAGGGAAGTTTTAAAATATCGACCAAAACAGCAGAGAGGGTCATCTAAGGTTAACTTCAGTTTGCCAAATAAAGCCAAATAACGCTCCAATCGACAGCTCCCATGCATCAGAGTTGACCTAATTATAATATAGTACACTGACCATAACTCCAACCTCAAATGATCAATACCATGCAATACCAAATATTATACATAAAACCAATCTGTAAGCTCAGGAAAAATAAATAAGAAAAAATACTTTTCATTCTCAGAACTTTATTCGACCCTGACATATCTTAGGTTGGCAGAATTGAACACGTCAGGTAGGTGTCACCAGGACTAGTGGCGTTGTGTCACAACACAGGTCGTCTCGTCACATTCAGTCGTAGTTTGTGAGTATATCGAGACACGCCACTTGCAGACTTTTTAGTCGGACTGCAATTATCAAACCGTATAAATTAAAAGTGTCAGTCACGTGTTTTATATTTAGTTCAAATGGCTGAAAAAATGGCCGTACATGCTGGTCTCGTACATTAAGAGTTTCGCGAGGAAACATTCCGTGGGCACGTTTTGAGTGCTGTGGCGGAAGTATGAGCCAATGATACAAACACGTTTCGAGAAAATTAGCTTTACGGGATATTTGCCACAACGGATCATGAAGCTTTGTAGCCAAGTGGTCTAGAGTGTTTGCTTGGGAACATTATTTACATGGTCTGTTAGATTACTTCATACTTACAAACAAACACTGCGAGAAGCTTTATGAGACATTTTGTTTCAAGCAAGGTGAAGTCAGTTTAGCTAGAGGTTCTTGGGGTCACCTACATGTTTGTACGATACCAAACCAGCCGGTTCTTGGCATCTGATGCCATATATCACATCACTTATGTTATATTTATCATGTTTTTATTTTGGGATGTAGCAGTGCATTTCTTAAAGTAGTTAGTAATAGTTGGGGATTAAACAAACTTTCTGCTCCATTATGGTTTGACGGAAATGTTCCTATGAATACGGTGATGGTTGGACGTTTAAAACACGGTTCTTACACCAAACACCTGTAATAAGTCACATAACTGAGACACCTAAGTGCGGTGTTAACTACCAAAGGAACAAACAACATTACTGTTTAAGCAATACATCGTATTGCCGCAGCCTTTTTGCCGGTTACTAGAATAATACCATCGTTTCTGTGAAAACTATACCAACTTTCCTCACACAATCCTGCTCGCCAATAACCACTTACTTGGATTTCTTCTTGCTGGTCTAAGATTATATAAGTAAATCAACAAATGACATAAATCCAGTTTGTAGAGAAACCATACCTGTATAACGTTGTCTTCATTATGTGTTCATTACAAAGCGTCGATACTGACCGCAGCCGCCTGTACAACCACATGTCAGAATAACGGGTTGTGCTATAATCAAGCGGGGCGTGCTAGATGTTTCTGTACTGATGCTTATTATGGAGACAACTGTCAGAATAGACGAGGTAAGAACCAATCGACCAATCCATCTATCCATTACCCCTGCCTCCTATCATATATCCATCCATTGAAATTTGAAGAAAAAGTGCCACTAATGTAGCTATTATTTAATCAACCAATCAATCAATCAATCAATCAATCAACCAATCCAGCCAAGCAGCGGGCCAGTCCGTTAATCCATCATTCTACAAATCTTAGAGGCGCTATCTGGTACAATATGTCTGTAAATTACTCGCCGAATCACGTAATCAAGAAATTTGATGTAACTTTTTAAACTCTTTCGAATACTCTATCAGTCTATTCAAGCTTCGTAAATACCAATGTGCAATATCTCAAACACATGTTTTATGTATGCATATTTTTTACTGTGTGTGGCTGAAGTAATTCTGGGGTCTTGTTGATTCTGAGATAGTGTAATAGATTGACGGTTTAGTCAAACTTTATCCAGCCTGATTTCCATTTCAGTTGCTATAACAGGATGTGATGGAGACAGCATGACAGTTGTGGTCAATCCTCACCAGACTGGGGTCTTCAATGGGCGTATCTATGTGTTGGGTCTGATTAATATTCCACAGTGTAACATCAATGTGGCGGCTACAGCCCCATTAGCAGGCTTCACCCAAACACTGAGCTTGAGTACAGTGGCAGCTAATAATCCATGTGCGATCGGATTAAAAGTCAGTGTAAGTTTATTATCTCTTATTCCTGATATTTCATCAACCACTTAGCTTCGCCGTAAGGAACTCAGTCTGCCTAGAAGCCCAGAATTATCGGGAACAGTGGATCTTATTAATTTGGTATATGGCATACTTCACCTTGCTTTTTAATTTTAAAATATGAACAGAAATGCTTCTAAGACATTATCAGTTTAAATTGAAAAAAACAATCTTTTTTACAAACGATTTATAACTCTCTTGGGTCATGTTATATTCTTCAGATAGGTGAATATTGCTTTTACATTTGTCGTGCAATTGCAATTAGTACACTATCTAATATGTAAGTATTAAGTATAAAGGATTTAAATCACGTTATGTAGGGCTACAGTGTAAATGCTGTGATAGCCAGGTTAATTTGATGTTTTTTTTTATTAAATGATGAAAAATAGCATAACGTAACTCATCCAGCTAAGACATGTGAAGACATTTAATCCAGTTTTGAGGATAAAGACGCATAAATACTCTACAGTTAGCTATATATGGAGAATTCATTATAAGAGTCCTGATCTAATAAAATAATGTAATTAAGAACAATACATTGTGGCCTGATAAAAGGTAGGAGTTTAGTGAGGAAGGCAGCTATAATATAGTGTGTTTTCTTATTGTAACGGCTTACAGAGTAATGAGAGGGCGAAGAGTTACAATATTGTTGTTCAGTATGACGCCGCGACGATAACCCCAACAGATGAGCTCCATAACTTCCAATGCTCTCAGACCAATGGAGGACAGGTTACAGGCTTTGCTCTTGGTGGAGTTGATTTTAACACGGTGCAAGTACACTCTTGTTGTATTAACTTTGTTTTATAATCTTGTGTTGGAGAATACTTGCTATTATCAATTCGTGGAGACGAATTTGTCTGATGAAGCACTTTCACAACGATGTCAACTGTAATTCTGTTTTCTCAAGCATATATACGTTTTTATTAACGCATACACATTTGCCACCCTCTTCTGTAGGACTGCCGCTTAATTACCTTAGAGATAATACACAAAAAGGTCGTTTGGGCGAAGCAATTGACAATTTATCCAATGTTGAAGCTTGACGCTCAATCTTTAGCACAATAACTAAATGCGCTAAAATCTAAATATCCCTCGCTAATGAGGCTCAGGAATTGTAGTTGTTGACACAGATTTGTTAAAAACCAGTTATTGAATCACTGGCACTTTCCAATCCATTTTTCATTGTATATACTTGTTGATGTATGCAGGTCAGATGAAAAGCTAACCGGAGCTGACATTAATGTTGGGCACGTACCACTAAGCATGACGATTACGAGCCAACCGAACCGGGGCAGTATCTCACAAAGTGTTGTAAAAGTTGGAGATGATCTTTTTATTGAAATATCCCTCACTTCCACCACCAGTAAGTGATCATGGTAAAATAAAATCATGTCTGTGTTAAAAGTGATATATCATTGCTTTTATCTTTCTTTACTAATCTCTAATTTGACAATATCATCATCGGAATGAATACGTTTAATATTTAAGAGTGCTGAGGAAACAGTGCTATCCACAGATAATTTGTCATGGAAATTCGCTTATGAAAAGTGCCACGGGTTTAACAAGGTTTTTGGCCCGTTTACAGTGATATACCATGCATGGCTCACACAATTACCGTCCTCGAAGTCTATAAAGCATGATACCGGGGCTATTACCGTGATAATACCGTGGTTTTACCTTCATAACAGTTGTAAACCATGGAATCCCATGGTAAACCAGGATATATGTTTTAGAGCTGCTATGATCTCACGTAAAAGTCTTTGGAACCCTTGAAACATTTATAATAGATTGTTTGTATAATATGAATATTAACACTAACGTTTAATATGGTTTTGCAGCTTTTACGACTATAAAGATAGAAGAGCTGCAGGCTTCAGACAATATCATCAATCCCACGCAAACTAAATTATTACTGCAGAATGGGTAGGTCAACATATAATAAACATTCGTATGTTTTTCTAAAAAGAACTTAAGCAAGGCTACGTAGATAGTACAAGTAGTTTCACAGAAGCAGTACTTGTAATACGAAAGTATTAAAGTGGTAGCAACAACTACAACAACCGGTAGCTTCGCTATGTTAGGATAACACTTTCTGAACAGAGTTTTGAAAATATTTCTAGTTCAGAAAATTAAAGAAAATACAACAAGATGCAGCGTAAATCATCGTCCAAAGGGTAAATATGGTAACCAGAGAGTGCTTATTATTTAAATATTGTATATTCTTATTTTTAAAGAAAGCTAATTTTGCCTGCCTTCCCTGGGAATCAAACTGTGCTCTCTGGCTAGCTGTGCCAGCGCTCTAATCGAGTAAGCTACAAAGGCTCATTTAAATGTTATATATTCGTAAATAAAATATCATTATATCACGAGCAGAGATTGAATTATATTGACAGTGTCAGTTACTGTTTGATTTCATTAAATATTGGTATTTCCTGCTAAAGTCAATTCCCACGACTGTGTTGGTTTTCATCGTGAAACTTGCTATACTGCTTGCAACAGCTATGTTAAAAACAGCAGATAAATATGCAATGTCGTTAACTGTATTTCGTAGACCGCGCTAGTCTGCTGTTGATGTCATAACCGGAAACTCTTATCTTCCGAATAACGTCATTTTGTTCAAATAGTCTAGTTTGAAATCGAGAGTTTTTCTGGTTAAGGTTTAACGTCGTACTTCAGGTTATTTCACTCAAATGAAGGAAATCAACCCCCCGTCACGGACAACAAACAATGACAAAACAGGACATGAATAATATGCAACACAAAGACATCACACGCAGTTTTTTTCGCGTTGCCCCTTAACTCTTAAAGCCCCAGAGCAACAAACAGAAGCTTAGGATCCCTGCTTCCGCTCGCTCGTCGGTTTGGAAAGGTTGTTGTGATTTTCGCATTAACGTTAGTAAGTAATAAAGAGTATTACACAATCAATTTGAATAAAAAACCCAACACTCATGAATATAAATGGTGTTCTTATTTCACTGTGTAATATTGATCCCTTTTTACCAGAAATAACAGTGTAAGTTGTTTGAGCTGATGTTTGTTCCTACAGGTGCCCAGTGGCTCGTACTAATGGCATTGGTGTTGGTGCGCTCAGCAAACCTGACCAGAGAACTCTCCTCATTCCGTTCAAGATGTTTAAATATATCAGCTCCGATTCGGTGTACTTTTTGGCGAGAACAACTCTGTGTACAGCTAACGAAGTGGCCAACTGTAACCCGGTAAATGTCTTGTCTGTCCTCTCTTTCGTTCAACGTTTTCATATAACCATAGATCGCTCCTTGGCTAACCTGGTTGTATATAAGGCCTTAAACGTAATGCATATATATAAAATAACTTTCCGGGTGATTGTAAACATAGCGGCTGCTTTCACGAGGTTTCCTCCCTCCTTTTGATTTGATTTGATATTTATTCACCAATATAAATTAAATATTATGTTGAAACACATTTAGCCGCAACATTAAACAATATGTACATTGCAGCA
>JAQQZZ010119636.1:0-14688 GCA_030265115.1 Mopalia vespertina
CTCCAAATCGATCACCTGAGACTAAAACCAGGGGATCGATTTTTTGATCACCCCGGTGAATGTTATTTCGAGGCCTGGTTTCCCTCACCCATTGACCTGGCACGCCATCTCGTTAGTGGAAATAATCTGAAGCATGGCGTTTAACCCCAAGCAAACACACAAATCAAGATTTCCTTGAATGTGCTAGGTTGTCTACGAAACAAATCTTCTACTGACTTTTACACTCATGTTAGCTAGTATAGTTCCATGATCAGGTTTTATTATTACTAAACAACATGAAGCAACTGAACAATCTGCAGGGGATACTTGTAGTTTCTTTATACTATCAAATCCAACATACTTTTGTTTTGCATGAAGCTGTAAAATACAACAAACCTGCACTTAAGCTATATTGATGTATTTAAGATTGTATCAATTATGGAAGACTTGTGTCAAAATGCATGTATGTGATGGTTAGTAAGTGCTTTATATTAAAGTATATGATCATATGTATTTGTATTTTTGGCTTTCATTCTGACATATTTTTTTTGTAGATTTCATTGGGACATTGGGAACAAAATAAATATGTCCAGACATCTATCAAATTACACATCAAAATACTGAAATCTGATTGAAATTGAGTTTTCTTTCCCTTTAACAGGATTTATCAACAATGAAGTACATGTATGTAATTTACCACCAGGCTGTTACCCTGGTGTTGTTATTATGGGATTTTGTGATGTATTTGTATTCTGCCTTGTGATTATCCTGTCTTGTCATTGTTTGTTGCCACTTGCCAGTGGTCTCCTTCACCCATTGGGTTAGCATGCTGTCAGAAAGGGGAAATAAGTACAGCAGAAACAAATTTACTTTAGTACAAGATTCTTTGAAGTTGTTGAAAAAACATAAATTTCAATTATTTTAAGTCTTTTAATTTATTTTAGCTTGATATTATTGTCTTGTCTTTTTGCAATGTCTTTTTACAATTGTGGTAAAAAGTTTTCAAACAATAGTGTCTTTAATTTTGACTACTACTAAAGAAAATGCATGAATATTAAAAGAAAATAATGTAAGAAAAGCTTATTTTATCCTTCCAGCAAATTCATCGTGTTTTAATTGGTCAATTTACAGAGGAATCCGCTTGAGATTTGTTTTCTTCCAACATCTCAAGAGTAATAAAACAAACTAAACATGGCTCCAGCCATTTCAAATTTAATTTGTTTAAATTGAATATACCTTATTATAGAAGTAGGTAATTGGTTAACACAAACATGGTTTGAAGCATATTTGATTCACAGTCGTAATATTTTAAAGACATTAAACTATGGAAATCATTGATTGTGGTGCATTTTTTTTTTTTGTCATAAACTGATTTCAATATGTCTACAGTAAGCCTTGTAATACCAGGGCTTGACAGCAGGGGAGTTAACTCTGATTGCTAACAAAGATCAACACTAGGCAAAGCTATTTTTTTTTTGGTTAATGTGAACTAAACCTCACAATAACAGGCTTGATGTATAATACATTTGTTACAAACCTTTCTTTAAGGGTGTAGGGACCATCATGATCATCCTGCAATCTTGCACACCTCTTTGCCTGTGGCTCAGGGTATATGAGCTCACAGGACGGTCATACAATTTTTCAAATCTTTTGACAAACTTCCATAATTATTATTATCCCTTTACCTTTTTTAAAATATTAAACTTACTAGTATGTCAATACAAAATCTATATTTATCTTCCTTTTTGAAAGACATTGATATCAATGTCTTTTTATGGGTTCTGAGCCATTCAGCCAGAACACCTATTGAAATTGATGGGATTATAATTATTTTGATACACACTGCTATAGCCTAAATAGCACAGAAACTAAAGAAGACTAAAAATTCACATTTTGGCAGTTGATAGTGTATGTCGAGGGACAAAAGTTGGCATGTGTTTGTGGCATCACTTGTTGGCCATTTTGAAAGTTAAAATAATTCTTGAAAATACTACTTGTCAAATACATCGTAAGTGATCACATTGAACCTTGGTACACATATACTTCACACCATAACACCTAATCGATGACATTGAACACAATGGTATACTTTTTAAAAGTGAATTCCTTATTAAAAAGCAGTTATAACCATCAAAAGTTTAAAATTTCACAACTTTTTAAGTCTACTTTAACAATAGTAGAAAGAATTGGCGACATCTGATATAAAGAACTGTACAGCTCACTGGATAATTGGGAAGTCTGGGATTTGCTTAACAGTTAAGAAATACTTAACATACACTTTTTGACTGAGCTTACTGTTGCCCTGGTGCTCTCAGAGCTAAAGGGCAACATGTTGTCTTTGTTTGTTGCTAATATGGTGTTGAGGGTGATTTCCTTGACCCATTGAGCTGACACCACATCCTTTGAGTGAAGTATCCTTAAGTGACTAAAATCAAATTATCTATTTCTCCATGTGATCGACAATGCAGGCTTCCACTGATGACTCAGTGGGCTGGATAAATATCCATGCAGGTAAATGTGTTGAGCCCTCTATAATAAGGGCAGTATGTATAATAATTTTTGTGTCTTTTAGAAAGTGAAGATTAATAGTATTTTCGTTATTTTTGGATAACACTATCAGAACGTTGTGTAATTAATTAACATTTAATTAATCAAGCTTACAACACATTGTTTATAACCAGACCTATTGGATATATCCACTATGACTAATAATATAAATTTGAAGTTGGTAGAGACTTTCAAAAACCAGATAATATCCCAGCTAACCAGGTCATACAAATATCCTTTTGTTATCGGTTTCTTTTTTGTCCATTTTGATAAAGGCTCACTTATAAATGTATATACTAAAGTGGATGACCATTAAAGAAGGTTTTAAATAAATAAATAAATACATTTAATTTCTTATGAAGGATAGTTGAGTTGTTTTCTTCTAGTGTTGGAGTCTGACACTTGTAATTAAAGTGTTAATACACCTGGTCCACTTGGAAATCTGCCTCCCAAAGATGTCAATGCCCCTTGAAATCTAAGGGTGGAAGCCATTGTCAAATTTTTGTCAAATGTATCTGATAGGGGCTATATCTGAGGTCAAAATGTGTGGAAGTGAGAGGGGGTCAACAGTTTGCTTGATAGTGGTATTTGAATGATGCTTTTTTTTTTCAATTGTCAGGGGTAAGAACGCAACGACAATTGGACCGAGATGATGTATGTTGAAATCATTTAATAATATTATGGTAAATGGACAATGTCTGAATTATTATTATTAGGTATCCTCCAGCTTTTCAACGTAGACTGATCTTTGTGATAAACATGTGACATTAGTTCCATTCACTTCATTCCATGAAGTCTGTTCTACTCAGTTTGGCTGCACTAAGTAAAGTCTAGCTACTTTAAAGAGGGGAAAACAAATCTTGCTTTTATTGCTTATTTTAAAGTATGTTAGCCAAACACATGGCATCTTCTCTTGCCAAGTGTTTTATTTCGAGCTACTCTGCATTACAACATTGTAACGCAGAGTAGCTCGAAATAAAATCCTTGGCTAGAGAAGATGAACACATTGATGCCCACTAATCTTTCAAATGAAATATTGACAGATATGACAGGATTTGATTACTTGTTTCATAAGGTCTATTGGCTCCATCAAGTTGACAAAAACACCTGTGCAGCAGCTACTATATACATTAGGTAACCCACCAAAGTTAAAATAGCAGAAATCCATCAAAAAAAGGATTATTCTTTCTTCCAAATACATTATTATTCTTTTTATGTAAATGGCTATTTTGTAAAAATTCTTCAAATCAGATTAATTTAACGCAGAATTTATATGGATGGCATTACATCATGATAAAAAAATCAGTTATTTTCCAAGGGAGATAATTAAGTCTAGTTACTCTCGCACACATTCAAAACATGGAGGTCATCAGTTTCCGATATGTTAAAACTATACTGAATGAAGTTTTGAAAACTGTATTGACGCTTTGAAACTATTCCAAATGGGATATTTATTACACCAGGGTGTGTCCTTTCTACTTTGACCCTCAGAGAATTTTTTTGTTTTCCCCTCCTTTAAATAAACAGAATGTGAGGTAAATTGAAGTATGATTGAGTTTGGAACACTTTCCGATAAAATAACTGTATGGCTGTTATTATCAACCGATATATAGGACACACGGATATCAATAAATGTATATTTTTGCTCCATAAGCTTGTGATATAGGGCCTAAAGGTGAAGAGCAAATAGGGAAAGTGCTGATGCGCTTCAAGAGCAACGAACAGAATTGAAATACTGAGGAATGGCTTCTTTACTAGTCCAGCAAGGGTTACCGGCTGAGTTTTAGATATATATTTTCTGTAATTGTAAAACTATGGACGAATTTCTGTTTCTGTGTTCGGAAATTCTGTAAAATATGCTATTGAAAGTAGAGGAGAATCTGCCGGACTGAATTATCAACAGTTATCTCCCTTAATATGTACGTACTGATTATCTCCCTTTCGAGACGGAAATGTGTGATTTTGTTTTACTCACTAAACATAATCAATTAATTGAAGGTAATTCATTTTACCATGACACATGTATCAAGCTAGATCTAGTAGCCGTGTAATTCAGTTAACCAGGTCGATCCAAGAAAATACGAGGAAGATGTTCTAGATTGATCTCGCTCTTTGGCGTGTTCAAAACCCAGTGCAACAACAACATAACAATAAAATTTATTCTCGCATTGTTGCAGTATAGACTTTTTGGCGGATACTTGAACTGTCTTCTTACCACGGGCGCTTGTTTCTTGTTATCTGTCTGTTCTCGTTAGGCCTACTAATGCTAAGTGATTTAATTAAGGTCTTTTATATAAAGATTAGACAGGGGGAGACTTACTGGTGCTCTCGGAGACGAGGGGCAACAGGCAACCGATGGGTATGTGATGTCTTAGTATTGTATCCTGTGATTGTCCTGTCTTGTATTGTCTCTCTTTCTTGCCAGTGGTGTGGGGATATCCAGGGACCGTCATTATATAGCACATACTTAGCTTATAGCCTACTGACATGTGGTGGATGGTTTCCTTCACCCAATGGTCTGGCACGCCGTCATATATGTGAAATAACCGTAAGGATGGTGTTAAACCCCAATCAAACAAAAAATATACAGATAAGCAATGGTAAGTCTAACACAAACGCTTGACTACCAGGTAAATAGCATGTGCTAATGCTATATAATGCAGTACCTGGATCTTGGTAAATACAAGTGTATTTACTAACATAAATGTTTTTATGTGATTGCTGACACTAGACACACTAAAAGCAATTAATCATTGTATGCATTTTCAACAAACATGATAACCTCAATCGGTATTTTCAAGTTGTTACTTATTTAAAGTGATGCTCCTGGCTGCAATAATCCCTATATCAGTTGAAAGGTTACTATTAAACTATTGTACGACCACTGGTAGCGGACATTTTGGTCGTGGCCAACCCTATTCATGACTTACACTCTTTTGTGTTACGGGTTTATAATAACATGTATGAACTGTCAAAGGTTTAAATAGTCTGTTCTATAAGTCTCATGATGTAGGACCCTAGTGTGACAGGAAGATATTTGATTGGTCAATATTTGTGGAGCTCTTCTGTTTAGTGATTAAAGTAGCTAGACATGGCTGGATGGATAAACTTGACTGTAGTTTAAGCATACCCAATGTTTAAGATCCAATTATAAAATGGATATAGCTCGATTAGAAAATTATAAAGCATAATTCAACACAACAAATGATGCCCGTGTTACCTATATGCATTTTATTTTGTAGAGAATAGCATCACTTTAATGTTTATGTCTACAACCTGATATTTGTCTTATGGCGCATACATGTACACTGTTCGGTTGATAATGACCAGATCTGGATGCATTCATCACCCTTGTACTTACGTCAAGTTATATAGATTAAATATTCTGACATGTAAACATTAAAAAAGAAAATGACGAAGGCTAGTTAGATATTTTGATCCAGTCCTAGCCCAGATTATCATCTTGATATTATTCAGTATTGTCAGTAACATCTGACTAAGCTTACTTGACACGACCTCACACAAAGGCTTACTCACACGGTCTTTGAAAATAAATAAATTTTTAGAGTAATCCTTTCAAATTCATGTGACTTTTATACCTAATTTCATGTCAGAGCTTATCTGGAAAATGTTAAAAGATGTTGTTAAAAATTCTAAAACATAAGAATTACTGTGGTTGAGATTTTTCTGATTTTGAGGATGTGGAAGTTGTAAATAGACTCACAAATCATTTTGTTAATGTAACAAAATCCATCATTTGATAGGTGTAGTAAGTGCCCAAGATTCGAGTCAAGTGAGCTGAGGGATAATCAATGGTTCTTTCCATATAGGTTTCAGTTTGAATATAAACAGTTAAATACAGTTTATCTTGATGGGAGATATTGTGAAGTCTTTGAAATACCTGGAGTTTCCAGAATGTACGAAGCAGGCCTTGAAGTTCCTCGCTACAAGTCTGTCCAGTTCATCAGCTGGTGATGGGAAATACATAGCAGATGTTTGTCAGGATTACATCCTATTCAGGAGAACATCACAAAGGGTAAACCTATCTTCAATTGAAAGTCAAACTATATAATAAAGTATGCTAATGTTTTGATATAATCTTATGCTATTCGCAAATGAGAGATTGTCAGTTGGTGACTTATTGCAAGAGATTTTCCGTCAGCGACTGCTTTACTGCCAAAATGAGTTGTTCTGTGTTTAAAATGTTTTTGATGAAAAATATTACAGAAATACTAGCTTTGATTTTGATCAATGTGAGACATAGACAAGCTTGTTGCATCACCATTTACTTAACTTATCCTTCACTGATTGCATGACGCAACTTAAGACACATGGGGAGATTTGTACCCATCAGTTGCAACATAAACAAAGAGATTAGCAAGTTTGATCTTTAAAACGTTGCAATAAATTGCTGAGAATGTCAACTGTTTCACAAGACTGGAACATGATGTGTTATTTCCTCCTCGTGTGCGGCAGGCGTAATATGTATTCTTTTGCTGACAAAAAGGTTTTAAATACTAACTTAACTTTAACAGATTTAAAGGTTTAGTAACTCTGATTTGTAACTGTCTTATACATTGACCAAGTTTATGGCATGCCTACAAATTTTGGTAGAATGGTAAATGGGTTTTTGCATCAACAGCTGTAACTTGCCATTATTCTCCAAGATGTCATTAATGTTTTTTATCCTATTTTGTAGAAGCAATTGAATCCAATTCAAGAACTACAATTGTTGGAGCTGTTGTGTAACTTTCTAGAAGAGCTGCAGGATGGGGTCCGTACAGCAGCCTTTGCCTTTATATTTGGTGGACGTATTACCAGTAATAAGGTGGACTTACTTACTAAGCTAGTCTCGCTGGGTATTTCTGTTCATTCTAAGCCAGTGTTAGACTCGGTGGCAGATTGGATGCAGGTAAATATTATTTCAGAGCTATACATTTTCCATTAATTTTTTAAAAAAAATATTACAAATTAAATGAATATAATTGAAATTTACACCGATAAGTGACAGACCAGTTATTTATAGTTTCTACAGTACTTAATGTTAACATTTTGCAAACTAAATATAAAAATATTCAATCAATTACATTCTTCAAAATAAAGATAAGCTTATGAAGACTAACTGCTGGTCACTCTGTCCAGAAAGTTTGCCGCTTCTGAACTCTCCTCCTTGTGAACTTTACCCCTCGTGAACTTTACCTCTCATGAACTCTACCCCTCGTGAACTCTATCGATAAAGACTACCGTTTGAAAAAAATTGAAATTGCTTGAACAGAAAATATATGATTACATACTTCTCTACATTCTATGAAAGGTCCATTACATTATAGTATATATAAAACGTGTCTCTAAGATAGTATTTCACCGGGACTATAGTTCATTGGATTGTTGCATGATTTTACTGGGGCTCCAGATACTGCACATATTTAATATTTCACTTTAAATCTCTCACAATTTTAGTTTCATAACTGTTATCAAGAAAATCTCTGAAATGGTCATGTATTTTTGCTTCTCTTTGACATTCATTTTTTAAAGGGAGAATACACTAATATAATACCTGTTTACGACTGTTATATGTAAAAATAATCTAATTTTACCCGGTATATTTATAGTTAATTCATTCAATATTACCAAAAATAGAGAGAAAAAATGGTTGTTATTTTTAGGACCATGGTTGTGACAGTGAACATGTGTTGACAGTAACTAAAGCTTTGGTCCAGGATCATTGTGTTCTCTTCCCTGACATGACAACCACCTTCAGAACTCTGCCCTCAATATCACCCATACTGGCCTGTAACATCATGTGTTCTGTTACTAGTCTGTATACATATACAGGTTAGTGTTCATAAAGCTTTGGGGTAAATATCTCTGGTGACAGTAGCCGTTATCTCGTCTGATTGAAGGGGTAAAAAGAAGCCTAATCAATGCCTATTTCTTGTTTTGTATATAATTCATTTTAACATGGTCCTTTAGCAAAAAGCCGAATGTTTAACTTTAACGCACTCTTGCTTTCTGAAAGAACTTCTTTACTTAGCACTGTGCTTCACATTTGTGTGGTTACGTCAGTGTGGCCATAAGTTTGGAAGTAAACTGCTGTCCTATGGGTGAACTACCTTAGCCATTAAACATCAATCAATCATTGTCAATCCATCAGTGTGCCAATTTAACAAGACGGTGATTGGAGGAAGTGTCCTATTTCCATGGTACTTTCTAAACCAAGGGAAAACATGAAGATGAAATGTGGCTTATTGCACTCTAAATATTAATATGCAATCTTGTCTGATTGCACCATTGTCTTTTGTTTCGTAGGGTCATATCTTGTCATTGTTTATTTTGATTGATGTCATGGGGGGTGTCTTTGTCCCACCGGGCTACCATATAAATGAAATGGCCTTTAATATAGAGTGAAACGCCCTACCAAACAATCATTTTGACATCAACAAGATTGGACTATATCTTAAATAAATAATCTGCTGAGGATTTTTCCAGCAACAGAATAAAGTTAATTTTCTGTGTTATATTTTCAGATAAAAAGCAGAAGCCGCCAGAGTTGTTGGTTAGATATATTACACAATGGTTAACAGATGATCCTTCTCTCTCTGCGGCCACCATCCTTACATTCTCTTCACCTCATATGATATCAGAGGGCTCTAACAGATACTGTCCTGTAGCTGGGCTTCTACAGTGGTGTGCTGTTGGCCCCCTGGTGGAAACAGCCATAACCGATAAGGGCATTAACTCTGTAAACGTCAACTCTCATGACAATCCAATTTGCACATTATTTTCTCAGCTTCACCTGGCATTATTGCACACTCTGCTGAGTTTTTCTCATGAACACTGTCAGTTGTTGACTGTGTCTAATATAGAATGTGTTGTAAAACAGTTTGTGAATGTGAATAAGGGATGTAGATTTGAGGAAGATGCCAGGCAGTTTTCAGCAGAAAGAATAGGACAAGCTGTTCAAGTGGCACTGGCTTCTAAAAATTTAAGAGCTTCTTCAGGTGGGTAATTTACAACTATTTTTGTGTGTGATCTAAGCTTACAATGGGAGATTTTGCCCTAGCTGATACTCCTCGCTGTAAGGGCGCCGAGGGCTGGGAGGGAGCTTCCTGATGCCCTGGTGCTTGGAGAGCTAAGGAGCAACATGAAGCTGATCTGTTTGTGATGTCTTTGTATTACCTCATGTGAGTGTCCTGTATTTATCTCGTCTTGTCTTTGTTTGTTGCCAGTGGGGTTGAAACCGGTTTCCTTCACTCATTGGGCTGGCACGCTGTCATATGAGCAAAATAACCTAAAGTACAAACCAATCGATGTAGGGACAACATTAACCAACTTGAATGTGTCTAAAGCCTTCTCTGATAATTAAGTTTCATCTTTGTTTGTTATACCAGCTAGTTAAGTACAGTCATTATATCTTTCCTTTGTACATGAAGAATATTTATTTTTTAACAGAACAAAACAGTACACATTGTGTAGTTGTGTTTTTGATGCCAGATAGAGTACACATCTGTCAAACACTGGCTGTTCGAGTAAACTTACAACATAAAACTCCCATGAAGGAAACAAACAAAAGGAAAATGTATTTAGTATGTTTATACTTTGATCCAGTTTTGAAAATAAAAAGTGGAATAAAGACTTTGTTATACTGAGTTAAGCTTTCTGATGAAGGAATAATTCTAATTTTCAAATTAGGATTTACCTTTATCCAGGTGGTGTTTGAGTTATAGGTCATTTCTCTGTGACGTCTTCTAATGTTAATTTGCGTTGATGTTGTGCTTTTCTTGTATGTTATGTGAGTGAAATAACCTTAAGTACAGTAAAAGGTAAAGTGGAAAGTCTGGAGACATTGATTGTGATTTATTAGGAGATGTTTTTCTTCATCATTCTACATTATTGTGACCCAATTTACATACATTTTTTTAAAAATGAACTTGTCCTTTCTTTAAACAGGTGAACTGTCCAAAATAATGAAAAATCTTCTTCCTAACAGGTAAAGGATTTCTGTTTTTGATTTGTATATATCATTCTGAAATGCAATATAAACGATACATTACTGTGTTGGAAATATATTTTTCAAAATATTTATCTTATAATGGCCTCTTTGTAAAAAAAAAAAAGTTATCTCTCTGGCTAAGGGATATTTTTTTTAATCAAACAATGCGGTCTCTATTTAGCACTTGAGAAAGATTAATTCTCCAACAAAGCAAAAGTTAGCCCTTCACACTTTTGGATGTGCTAGATTGACAATTACTGAAATACACTGCCATCCATTACCCTTAAGTTCACAGTAAACACGAATTAATCAAAGGCTTTTGTTTATGGCAAAACATGTAGATGCTAAAGCTCCAAGACAATTTATTCAACAACAAATCGTAATAAAAGTAATATTTTTTTCTTATATTTTAGATTGGTTGAGCTTGTGTTAAGGCAGTTAGAGTTACAGGGTTCAGCTCCCATGGATGTATCCTGACGAGATCTAGAAGATAAGAACTTTCACAGAATTATCACATGTTTGAGAGTTTCATATTCTTGCTGAGGGTAGTTCGGTTCATACTGTCTTGAATTATTACTTGAGAAACATAATTCTCACAACAGAACAGAACAAAACTAAACACTTCATATTTTATTCTTGTGTTTCATTTACTGTTGGAATACATTGCCATGTATATAAATTAAGTACCCTGAAGTACACGAATAGTGTTAAAGATCAAATTATCAGGAAAAGTTCCAAGACATAGTGTGCTTTTTCTTGAACACAACTTTTACTTCAGGAATATTTTCTCTTTCTTGGACATGTTATCCCTCTGGCTAAGGGCAGTTTGTTTAAAGAATAGGAGTGCTGTCGACTTACAACTAGAGGAAGATTAATTTCCCAACACACTTCACAGTTTATGGTTGTTCTAGTGTGAATTACTGTTGGAATATACAGTCGTTGGACCATCGATATACCTTTGAACAAAGCAGAAGGCAAGAACTATTCAATCAGGGACTATTTTGAGAGTGTTGACTCTCGGGTGTACGTGATTACTGAAAGCTCCTCTTGTGTCAGGTTGGAAATGCTCTCAAACTTGACAGGAGAAATTCAGTCATAGTGACAGTTGCCATGCAATTCTCATTTTGACTGAGTGAATTGAACAAAGCAGCTCCTGTTATAAAGTTGCTGTGTGGATCTAAATGTACTTATTTGTCCATTCCAGGGTAGACCACAATACTGCTCATGCGGCTTGTGCTGGGATGCAGTCATCCATTATCACAGAGCAATCTAGTGTATGTTTGATAAGGGTTTGTCTGGTACTTCTGGACGAGAAACATAAACCTGATTTGGGAACTTTGGGTATCTCAGTGGAAATAACACCCCTTGTCTTATTACATTGCTGCTGTATCAGTGAGATAACTGTTACTATGTCAAAACCCAATCAAACAAAACTTAGCAATTTAGCTGAAAACAACAAATGGCTGTCTTAAAACTCGTCATTCTTGAAATAGCAACAAAAATGTTATCTATTCATTTGTCATGGTCAGATGGAATATATTATGTTCATGGACAAACAGTTTTATGTGTTTATTTCTTTAGTCCAGTACCTTGATTGTTGACGAGGACATTGTTAAGTGTGTCCTCAAACATAAAGCTTGTTTGATAATTTTATCCTTACCAAGTGGTAAAGCAAAGCCACATTCTAAATTATAATTGATTCTATGAAACATTGACTCTAAGATACACCCGGGCCGTCTTCTTTTACACTTTTTTTTTCTGATCGGTGGCAAACGTTGCCCCAAATGTTTGGGGAAATTAAGGCGCGATGGCCTGGCATACATATGAGAGTTGTCTTAGTCTCATCCACTATAGAAACTCTCGTGAGAAAAGCCATATTTATGTATTGTTGCAACAAGTGTAACAACTCGGGTTTTGTGGCTGTGGACATTATCAGTACAGCATGGTATAATGTAACTGGGTACCACATTGGAGGAAGCTTCATGGTCCTCTCAAGGCTAAAGAGCAGCTGGAAACCAATCTGTTGGTGTGTCTTTGTTCTACATCCTGTGGTTATACTGTCTTGTCATTGCTCATTTCCAGTGACGTTAAGGTTGATTTCTTTCACCCATTGAGCTGGCTAGGGCATAATGACAGTGAACCAAATAAGTATGGCGCAAACCACTAATCAAACAAACAGTATTATTCCTTTATGAACGTTCACACACTAATCATGCTTATTCTTGATTTTCTATGACAATGTCATATAAGATTTCTGCCTTTGTTGGAAAATAAAATTTTAATTTATTTCACTGTTCGGGCAGAATGATGTATGGCATAATGGCTACGCACAGAATTGTATTATCGATCAATCAAACCATGCCTGTTCTCTCCTCCATATCTATACTCTCACTAATCATTGGTTATATACAAATCCTTTATTTATGCACATTTCTCTAGGATTGCCAGAATAGGGTTTGCTTTTAAACATCCGATTGAAATCCTCTATTAACAGTTTCTGGTCTAAGTCTTCATACAGACTTTGATTGGTTCTGACAAAGTTATTTTTCAGACAGCCAGTTAAACAGCCTCAGCCTTAGATACGACATAAACAAGTGCAGTCTTGAAACGCCCCACATGGCATGACCTTATTGATTTTCTTCGAAGCAATTTGGCTCTGTCCGTCCATCCCCTTAAAAAACATCACCTTTAGTCAGCAGACACAAACAAAGTAATGTCACTAATTGTATATATATTTCTCCCAGAGACCTGTTTCTAAATAGATCGTCATTTCGAGTTGTTATAGGTTACCTACAGACATCTCGAGAGGAGGTAATTGCCATGTACATGGTATAGAATATGTATGATACATATGTAGCGAACAACATGTTCAGCATGGGTTAAGAATAAATCAACCGACAAACTGATATTGTGAAGAAATTAATAACCAATGAACATGTGTACTAAGGAGAATAAGCGTAAAGTTGTCTGATCCAGATGCTAATTTCGTGTAAACATTATAGGCCCTTTAGATTTTTGTTTCCCCTGTATACTACCTGGGATTAATATCCTATACTAATCCCAGATACATGTACTTCTATGGGGGTTTGTGAGAGAGAAGCTGACATTCTAAGTACAAGCTTTTAATATTCCTGTATAAGGAGACTAGCAAACTGGGTGCTAGGCTGGTCATGTTGGAATACAAAATTAAGTATGTCTTGTATATAAATAGACATGGATCAGGGAGCTGGAGTTGTGACTCCCCTTGTCTCTAGAAGTTGATCTTGGATTGAATAGTTTTGTTGAGCACCTGGAGCCAGGTAGATACACGCCCCTAATGAGGTGACCTAATTGATTTCCATTCAAGTGCTCCCTCCACTGGCCAGGCTCTGTAACCCACCATTTTTTTAATCAACAGTTGTTACAAACGAATTTGCATAGCCGCTATTTTATGAGCTTTACAACATAGTAAAACATGGCATTTATCATTGCAAAAAATAGGCCTTTGCCATACAAATTTAGACTGGAGCAATGAACTAAAACACCATTGTACAGAGTTAAAATGGTCATAGATTTGCAAAAATACATAAATAAAAATGCACCTTATCAGACTAAATTTTTACCAGGAAATAGTCAGGAAGTAGTCTGAATTTGCTTTTTTTTTAAATTGAATGTCCTGTTTAATTATTGCATACAAATTTTTTCATCATCCTTATCAACTGGCAATGACTTACCAAGAACTTTTTACCCAACAAGGAAGCATAAGTACAAGCTGTTCCGTGACTCCGCCAGTCTACAAAAATAATCTTAACACTCCATGCATTGCCAATTAAATGTCCTCGGGAGTGGAACAATTATGGTTTATATAACATCAAAAATTAATTTCAAACAGATTATGTTAAAAACGAAATAACAATGAAATTTAAAAAAATAAAATAAAAATGAAAACAAAATCGGAATGAAAACGAAAACAAAATTTAAATAAAATGAAACAAAAACATAATAAAAACAAAATGAACAGAAATACAAAATGAAAATAGAAAAAGATTAAAGTTGAACGACCATGGCTGAGAATAACTGCCAATCTGCAGCTCTCGGCCATCCTATATTTACGTAGACTGATGTATTCATAACCCATGCCGAATATCTTGTTAGCTACATTTTTAACAATATTTTATACACCATATTAA
>JAQQZZ010119647.1:0-14687 GCA_030265115.1 Mopalia vespertina
TGTTCAATAGTATGCAAACTGATAAGTAGCAGATTGCATACTAAATTGAACATAATGCGACACATAAAACAATTTCACAACTTTGACCGTGGTTAACTGTACATATGTATATTTAAGACGACACTTTGTCTGCGTTTATCTGCTACTAATCAGTTAAACTCAAACAGACTTATTAAATTATCGTCTCCTTGTTCTGCAAGCGTTCATTTTTGACTGCCAGAAAAACACGAAAAACAAAACTGCTGTCGGCAGCAAGATTTCGGTAGTCAATGCCGTCAATTCCTTTAATAAAAGGTATCTGCACCTAAGCTGCAGATATGTTAATTATAATTGAGTATAGGGAAGTATTGTGGGTACTGGTCCTTAACTTAAACAGTGTAACAATTAAACTCACAAGAAGGTTCGCTTGGTTCACTGATTCCAAATATATTTATGGCCCGGATCCGGAAATGATACGAATTGCCAGGCTTCAATCCTTGAACGATATAACCTCGCTGAATCTCGTTTTCTACCAACGTCAATCCGTCCTCTACATCTGAGAAGCAATCACAAAATATACATGAGTCAACATTAAATCATGCAACAGTTATTTTCAATGTCCAGTAATATGAACAGAACATAGACATATATAAAGGTGTAGCTTGCATATTTCTCTGCAAATATTGTATCCAAGGAAGGTAATAGTTTTGTACCTATTTGAAGGTAAAACACTGACTTTTATTATTTCAAATCATTAAAATATAGTCACTATATAGAATGTGTTGGCGTGTCCAGCAGTGTAATAAACAATTTAACTCTGTTTGATGACTGGATACTTGGCTCAGGATAATGAACCTTGCATGGGGCGGGGAAAGGCTAACATGTACACGTCAACCAAGTTATTGATAACATGCTGGTAGAAAACGTTTGATTCAGTTGAATATATAGGCTTACATGCTGACAAAACCCGCCATCTTTTCTGGAAGAATGGATAGACCTCAATGATATAGGATATTACAGGTGAACCATGATCATCGGATGTCGTCCATCGAAGCCTCATAGAAACCGCCGTTTCAGTGTGTATCTGCCTATACACACCAGCAGGGGGCGATGGGGGACCTATTTGGTATAGAAAGATGAGCCTTGCATATTAATTGATATCACAGTAATATTTTGATGATAGACACTGGCTTTGAAAGTGTATACAGTAAAGTACATACATCAATGAGATAAATATTAGTTTTAAGGAATACTCACCTTATATGTTTGTGTAAGATGAAGGAAGTACTTTAGTTCACTTAGTCTACTAGCACAAATAACGCCAAACTAATTTTGTTGTTCTTACTGGTCTAAGAAAAATAACGGAGATGATGCCTATTAACAGGGTGGAGTTTACAGTGCTGGGCGGGATTAAATCTAATCCGCTATAAGATGACGTCACGTCATGTTTGTTACGATAAAGTTCATAAATGACAGAGCTTATGTTTAACGGAACTTGCCGAGCGCTTCCGATTTACTTTATGTAGTGCTGTTCGCCAATACTTGTGTTAATCTTGCAGTCGCAGTTCTATCGTCGTGTTCTTTATTCAGTAAGCTCTCACTATGATTTGAATGCACAAATCATAACAATGTTGAAGGCCTATGTCTAATCCACTATTGGCGATTTAATCTGGTGTTAGCGACAAACAGCTTTTCGAGCAATTGGCCCCTGGATGCAGGATTAGTACCAGTTATTCGTAACATGTTAATCACTTAATTTTACAGCGCATTACCACCTGATTTTTTTTTTTATAACATTTGAGGAGCATGTATCAAACTGTGTCAGAACAGCCAAGGAGACAATGTGGCAGGCGGGAGTCGGAGTGATATTTAATATTGCTACCGAAGTAAGTAACACACAACTAAAAATAAGGGTACTGTAATTGAAGATACTGTGTCATAATCATAACCTCATATCTCTTTGCAGTTTTATATTCGTTTAATTATTATGCCAAACTTTTCTCGTCCCGCCTCTTGCCATAACCATTCAACGTTATTGGGTTTTCTTTTCCTCGTTGAAACGAAGACCTACGACTTGTTCAACACAATATTATGGCCGATTATTGTTTTTTTTTTTTTTTACAGAAACGCTTTTAAACAGATGTGAATGAATCATTTTTTTATTTAAAAAAAAAACACAATGAACAATTGTCTTCTCTAACCAAGTGTTTTATTCCGAGCTACTCTACATTACAACCCTTCGCGTACCGACACTAAAACCAGAATTTACAGCCATGCAATTTATTGGTTGGCTGGGAGTTTGCAACTTTTCGAGACAAGGTGTATCCTGACGTGAAACTCTATTCCACACCATTTTTCTAGTCAAGCAAGGAGGAGTTATCCAACTTAGTTCCAGTAATCGGTAATGCGCAACAGTGGTGCTTTATATCCCTCTGCTATAGGTCTAAACATTGAAATACATTTAACTTTCATTTAACAAAGTAAGGACAAACTTCAACATGACCGCTGTACAGACAACCAAGAATACTAGAGCCATGCAGTGCTCGTAAAAAATATTGTCTTTCTCTGCTGTTACCATGACATTCCAGCCGAAGCGATAAACTGTTTGAAAAGTAGCAGATGTATTTGATGGGTCTCTTCATTTTTTTAATTCGCTTTGATCTTTGTCTGACCGCCGAAACGGAGTAAGTGTGGCCAGACTGATGACAGAACCTCGTGGAGATATCAGGCGTGCCTAGGGAAGATGGGAAATATCAGGCGTGCCTAGGGAATATAATGAATTTGTAGATATTCAATCCGCTAACGTGTTACGACAAGACGCAGCTAGTAGAGGAGTGCGGCAATTGACGATAGCTGTAGGTAAGTTAAAACGGCATAAATAATTGGTTGAATGCAATGGTAACAAGGAGAGATAAATTTATTGGCCTGGGGAGGGGGGGAGAGTAGCGATAGAATCTGGTTATAGCAGCTCGGTCCACCAAGGGTTGTTATGTAGAATAGATGGGAATAAAACTCGGACGTTTGATTTGTGGTGATATTTGGCACATTTTTGTCTTTAAGCCTGAAGCGATTCAACTATGGTCAATCGCGGATTTCACCTGATTGGTCATAAATATAAACGCTAGAAGTTGCTCAGGTTGTGTATGTCATACTAAAATTTATTTCACTTATATGAAATCGCCATTTTCGACTTACAAAGTGAAATGTAGACACAGAAATGTTAAGCGCTGTACGGGTAATTGTTTTTGCCCTGGCACACGGTGCTTTCAAAGTTAAAAACGGCACGAAGCATATCAACTGTGGTGTCTTTGTTTGAATATCCTGTCTCGTGATTGTTTGATGCCTGTTAATGGTGGTTTCCTTCGCCCATCGGACTACAATACAGTCTGATTCCGCCCCACTGAGTATGAAGCATACTTCAGGACCGCTGTACATTGGTTACCGGAATATTGGCAAACTTACCTAGGACTGTCACTGTAGCCTCAGCAGACGCCTCGTCGTTTACAGTTCGGGCTATGCAAGTATAAACCCCATCATGTTCAAATTGGATATTTCGAATATATAGTCCACCAACATTGCCAAATGCTCCCTGTAAATCGAAATTATCATGACGCAGCATATATACCAGTACATAGTTATTACTTTCTATCAAGATATCTGTATTTTACCCTCCAGATCAAGACATAAAGCCAATAATAATTGATGTAAACAAAATTGGTTCTATAATTTATGCAATATATGTATCTTAAGAGTTCGATGACGCGAAACAAAATTACTGATATTTCAATCGACTTTTATGAATGTTTCTCACCATAAAGTATTAAATAAATCTACTTCTTTTATTTAGCAGTAAATATAGCTTATCCGCCAGCTGACAATGCCACGATGCTCAGCAATCCATACCTACTGTGTACTAATTACTTTTAATCTCCAAACATGTCTTACCCTTCCAAAGTAAGGATCATTGTCCATATCTATAATACGGCCATTGAATTCCCACACATAGATGGTGTCTATCCCCGGTGGATAGGAAGCCACGCAGGGTAAGAACTCGGTGTCGTTGAGACGCACAGACGTCGATACAGGCGGGGTATTAATCACGATACTAGCTGTGATCAAAGAAACAAATCATTGTGCAAACATTGTGTTAAAACCTACATGAACTACACCGAAGAGGTTAAAGCATTGTGTTAAAACTTACATGAACTATACTAAAGATGAAAAGCATTTTTTATAGCCTACATGAACTACACCAAAGATGTTAAAACCTTGTGCTTTTACCTACATGAACTATACTAAAGACGTGAAAACATGATGTTTTTACCTACATGAACTACACCAAAGATGTTAAAACATTGTGTTTGTATCTACATGAACTACACCAAAGACGTGAAAACATTGTGTTATAACCTACATTAACTATACCAAAGACGTGAAAACATTGTATTATAACCTACATGAACTATACCAAAGACGTGAAAACATTGTGTTATAACCTACATGAACTATACCAAAGAGGTGAAAACATTGTGTTATAATCTACATGAACTACACCAAAGAGGTGAAAACATTGTCTTATAACCTACATGAACTACACCAAAGACGTGAAAACATTGTCTTATAACCTACATGAACTACAACAAACACGTGAAAACATTGTGTTATAACCTACATGAACTACACCAAACACGTGAAAACATTGTGAAGGAAATGGCTGATGATCCAGTTCATTAAAAGAAGCCACTGATAGGTCACGTTGGACAGTGACACGTTGCTCGATTTTAAGACGAATGTGTTTTAACATTTAATCTTCATGAACTGTAATACTTTATATTTAAAGCATTGCAAATTTTTGTGCCGATACAACTTGAATTGATGTTACCGATAACATCGAAGAAAAATTGAGTGGTACATTTCTCATTGTGTTATAACTATAGGACAAATTAATCTAGTAGAAAAGAAAATGTCGAAATAGTAAGCTTTTTGTTAGTATAAAGTTCGAATGCCTATATCATATAATCGGACTGGAAAACAATTTAAAAAGTTAATAACCTTAATGAATGACGACAATTCACCAAAAAAAGTCTATGTTTAACTATTGATTGCTATTCATTTACCTTGAATTTCAAGGAACCCGCTGGATGAGTCAGTTCCCAGACTGTTAGTTGCTGTACAGGTGTAAGTCCCGGAATCCGATAACTGAACCGGTGATATGAAGATGTTGCCATTAGTGAGTAAAGTAATGCGAGCGGGGACTGTGGACACTCCCAAATCAGCTCCATTTTTGGACCAGCTGAAGTCGGGGAAGGGGGCTGCTTCTGGTTGGCAGACTATTGTAGCGTTCCCACCCACCGAAGCCCGCATTGTCTGAATCAGTGGTTTCTTTGCAAACGTTGGTTGAAAAGCTGTGGGATAAAAGAAAAGTTTTAACAAACTTTAACTTGAAGACTATGATTGCACTAAACAGTTTACAAACATTGGTTTAGAGGATGAAACAAAGATATGGTTAATCTACATTCCATGAAAAATAACTGCTGCGATGGATGTAGTTGACAAGTTCGAACTTTGTACTTTTATGTGTCTAAAATTATATAAAACAGTTACCCCTGTGACTTTGCGTAATACATACATAAGGCCTTGGCATAATGCCAAGTGTCCTTAAATTCCCGAATAGACTACAGCTTTGGTCTCGCAAGGTAATTCTCAGCGTCACCGGACGCGTTCATCATGATGAGGTATAGGTGCGTTGATTTGCTTTATTTGTTTACTGAAGAAGCAGACGCCAACAAAATGGAGGTCGAAGTTAGGATGAGCTGTATAAACTGTTTTTGTATTTCGTCCTTACACACTAAACCTGTTAAAATGTATAATTAAATAATCTATGGGTGCTTTTTTCGGCTACATGTTATGGAATTAAACTCCCTCCCTCCGATAAGAATCTTGCAAGCCTGATTCAGAAGACAAATAGGACTGTGCCACGATTTTCCATCACAGGGGCCATACACTCATATTTCAAGTAATACACAACGACTGATCGATACTAATATAAGTAAAACGCAAATACTTTGGTGGAAAATGGAATAGAAATAACGTTAAAGCGAATGCCGTCTATTGCGAATTTGAGGACAGTTGAGGGGGAACGATTTTCTACATTTTAGGGTTTAGGCTAACGTCTTGGCCCTAACATAAACATGTCCTGGGACCTCTATTTTAATTTTCTGTACAGATTGATTTGGGACACCGCCAAATGACTGACGTATTCTTAAGTATATTGTAATACCCCAATGAAGCAAAGGCAAAAAATAAATAAGTTCTTGTCGTTGACTTACTCAACACCCTGATTTCCGCTGAGGTAACCGTGGTTCCATACACGTTGGAAGCTGAACACTGATATGTACCATTATCTCTCTGTGGATCTAATACAAAGATCTTCAGAATGAACCTGTTGATCTCCATAACCCCTGGATCTGATACTATTGGGACTCCGTTTTTGTACCACATGTAGGTGGCCTCCGGTACAGCACGTGCTGCGCAGCGCCATGTCAAAGCGCCACCAACATCAAGATGCTGGTTCTTCAGAGGAAATTCAAAGTATGGTTTTGCTAAAATAAGAGCATAAATTGGTTAATCAGATGACAAAGTGTAAACATGGCTTACTGGTCATAAATGTACAACCAATTTTTAATCATCGTAGGCGTGTCACAATATTGTCCAAATTTCGTTTTATTTTAATTCTGACTTAAACAGCGTTTGTTCTTTATGACGATTTTTTCCATGATTTCGCTCTAGAATTTGTAACAAAATTTGTAACTCAAAAAATCCGCCAAATTAACAGTCAGGTTTACTTCCGCTAAAAAATGGTAAACCGTTTTTTGGGTTTGTCTATTAAGTTGTTGTTTTATTTGTGAGGTTTTTACGAGCAGCTTTAAGCGATCACAATCTTTGCTTCGCATACATGATACTAAGACGAATCGGATTTACTTGACGTACAATATCTACAACTTGAAAGCTGAAATTTGACATACCGGCCACTTTAAGATGTGCATCTTTCGAGTCCATGGCTGCTTGTGACCTCCTCGCTGTACAACGATAAGTACCACCGTCCTCAAATTGTACGTCAGGGATGAGGATGACACGGGCGCTGTCGTGATAGGTGATCTTTGAAGGGAAGTGGGCACCAACCCGAGACCAAGAGTAGAATATCGGCATCCTGGGACAGTAAACACGCACATGTAAAAATATCTCTACAGAAGGTGTATATATAGTAGGTTATGTTTATCTTACTAATACATTCTTTACATCTTCTAGGTTCAAAGATACGGCCAAAAATAATATACAGAGATATAACATTTAGGTAAGCCAAAGATAAGAATAAGCACCGGTCAGCTAGACAGTATGATATTACAAGATTATAAATGAACAACAGAGAGGCATGTACAATCTGTACAATGTTATCTTTGCCACACTGATTTAACTTCTTGAAAGAAGCACAGGGCTGGAGATATTAAACTTTTACATAGTAGGGGGATGGGGGAAGGCTAAGGCTGATTTGTTATTTTAAATAATCAATAAATTAATTCATTAAAGGACCACAGTAAATATAATTGGATGACCGAAACATTTTTAAATTTGACAGAAAGCAAATAAGGCTCATTGTTTGGACGCTTTGAGGCCATGGTTTAACTTTAATAGGATTACTCTACTTTGTGAAACTTATCGGTGGGAATAATGCTATATGGAGTTACACTCGTCATGCTAATAATAATCCATTTGTTACCGTCTTTTTCTGATTGAAATTAAAGACATCCAATTGATACATGTCTTGGTTATTTTTGATAAAATAAAAATACATGTTTGCTTTCCATGTGCTTCTGGGAGATACTCACGTGCCATAAGCGAAGCATTCCAATCGGGCTGTCTGTCCTCGTAGTGGAGTTTGTGGCATTATCTGGATAAAATCATCTTGAATTTGAGGTCCCCAAGCTGTTTGTCCTGTCGGTAAGCCATGTATCACACTATTTTAATGCCACCTTGACTTAGGAAACCCTACGTTTGTTTTTTTTATATATAAATAATTAGACAAAAATTGTCAAATTAAAAATCTTCTGCCTGATTTTCTAAACATTTTAAGCAATCTCAGCGTTTTATTTCTCTACAAATGCAGTAATATCAGTCACGCCAAATAAATTCTTGACAATCTTTAGAGTACCATTACCAAGGAGGTATCAATAGGGGTGCAATTGAGAATGGTAACTCAAGCATGATTGACACAGAAGACCAAAGTCACAACTCCGAAGAACGATAAACATGACATTTTTAATAAGATTATATATATTTCGGTTTTATTAAACCATCTTCAAACGTGAAGCCTGTCTAGGGATGAATTCTTATATACTTAATAACTTAATAAGTATAACAAAACAACAGCAATCAATGAAATACACAAGATGATTTCAATAGCGTTCCATAGAAAGGGACAACGGTCTCTACAATCAACAATGCATTTGTGACTCATATGTATAAGTTATAGGTAGTTACTATCACAATTAGCAAAAAAGTCGTCTGTGGATTGATTTGGCAGAATGTCTTACCTGCATCGAGAACAAACATGGGAATAGGCAGACTGGTTCGGCTGGGAGCCAGTAATTTTCCTTGGAAGTTCTCTATCTTGTCCATATCGTAGGGTCCGCCTAATGTCACAATACAGTGGTATTGTCCCTCGTCTACCTTCGACACTTCAGAGAAATATAGCTTCCCATTGTCAGAAAGGAAAATATATGTTTGGTGTTCTGGGCGAACAAAATTCTCTGCAGAGTCTCTATACCATTGATATGACACTCCTGTAAGATAGGATAAATCGAGTTCAGTTGGTAGATAACTAGGTCTGTGGACAAAATATTTTTTGCCAAATGATGTACATTTGTAGCTATTGTGCTATAATCATCATCAATCTAAACATAAACGTCATGTCATTGCTATCTCAGATTATTTTATGGTAAAATTTAAGATAACAGTTTTGGCTTAGTTTTTTATTTGCGAGTGAGCAAATTAGTTATATTTACCTGGCATGTGAAATGGTGGCGAGCACTGGATCATTGCCCCTTTATACTCGTGAACGTTAACTGTTTCTCTTGCAACGTTTGAAAACTGTCTCAATTCTGAAATGTATTGTCACAACAAAGGCAATTAGTCTATTTAATCTACACGATTCACCAATGAACTTGAATGAAAAATTACTCTGGACTTTTTCATGGGTCGATTTTGGTGGCAATAATTTTTCTTAGCCTATTATAACATTTAATATATGTTGGAACATTATACTTTTATTTTATTTTTTAATTTATTTTATTCAGCTTTCAGCTCAAGGAAGGTATAAACAGGGGACTAGCACCTATACTAGTTATACCCCCAGAACATGATATTTACAATAATTAAGACAATGGGTATTAATTAAACGAATATTGCACAAATTTTGTGTGTATATGTTTTATTAAATTGCCTTGAAACAAAGGTGGAGGCAATAAAAGATAGTGCCTTTTCCGGCACTTTATTTCCTAGCCATTAACTAAAAAATACATGTGCTAACACTTTCTTTCTAAATCTTTCTATGAACGATTTTAGTGAGATATTTGCCTGTCAAACCTTAAACATTTTTTTTAATTTAAAGTCGACAATTGAAGTATCAACATGTTGCCACCATTGTTTGTTTCCAATTTAAAAACAATATATAAGTACCATGTTGATACTTCTTCTTTAGCATGTGACAGATTTGAAGCGCCTGCTATGGACAGTTTTCGAGACATCAGTCTATTTATAATTTGCCAAAATTTTAGAAATAGGCAGGTAAATTGACTTAATTGATTTAAATTACCAAATCAGCACAAATTTGTTCAAAAAGCTGGTGGATGAGCTTATGGTGTGTTCTTTTTGCAGAAACTAGCTACTTAGCTCCCCTTTCAAATTATTTGTAACAAAATACGTTACACAGAACAAACAATTTAAATATCAAATAAATACCAGATACATTACGATTATGAATTATATACAAATTTCGTAACTTGCATGAGCTAGGTAGGCCTACGTAGAACAATCGATATTGGAAAGATTTTAGCATAAGATACAAATATGCAAAATATAAAGTTTGTGAGAAAGATCATGTTCAGATTTAAATGCGAACAAAATATTAAATATTATGTTTTTGCATTAAACAAAAGAAGAAAGAACCACATTAACATTCAAATGTATTTATAAAATGAGTATACTATCAAAGGTGGATGAAATAGACTTTTACATTATTGAACACTTAAATTACACACAAACCTATATATAGCAAACAGAACATAATGTATGTGGGTTGCTGGTCTGCTGTGATTGTAACATTGAGCTTCAATATCTTGTAAATTAATCTGTAATATTATCACATAACTAATTTACAGGCTAAAATTTTACTATTTATAATCGGAAATTAAATATTTTTTGTCTCTGAACTTAAGTTTGAAGGTTTAACTTTAAATAAAAAGGATAAACTGTTTTGCCTGTGTTGAGCTCAGGGAGTCCATCAACACCTTACATTTTCTTGAATTGTAGCAATCAGAATGACGCCAAGATCAGTTTGTTCCTGTATAATCATCTCCCCGAATTGTGATGCGCAAATGGACAGCCCGATGGCAAAGCGACACATCCTGGTTAAAATTTCCATGAACTGGTAAATGTGAGGAAATCCCACCCAATTGTACACGAAAGTTGCAGCAACTCATTAGTAAGCCTGTGCTTTACGTGTCAGTGGCATGTATATATAAATGTGAATGCCCAGTTGTTCCTCTGAATTGTTGGCCAAACAGATGGATGTAGGAAGGCAGATTAAGACAAAAGATGGAACTTTCATAATGAACTGCTGATACACACATTGAGAGGGCAACAAATAAACGTTTGTTCGCGGTTTGTAGGAAATGTAATCAGCATTTCTGTCCGAAATCATTACTTTTTTCGTAACACACATTTGATTTAACTTGTATTACATTATTGGCTTTTTGTGGCAATTCACACATTGTGCTTTAGATGTTTACTTTGTTTGTTGGGCTGGGATTTAACGTCGGTATTCAGGTTATTTCCTAAACACAACAGAATGTGTGATGGAAAGGTCACTACAAACAAAGTAAGAGAAGACAAAGTACTATAAGATAAAATAACACTGCATCCCTTCTTCGGTACGGCTTGTGTTAACCTTCAAGACGAAATCACATAAATAAACAGTTCGGGCCTATACAATATTGAATCTCACCTCCAAAACTTATGGAGATTGGGTTTGAGAATGTCACTCCGAATTCGTTCTCTGCGTGACATTGGTAATTGCCTATATCTGTGGTGGTATTAGGTCTGGAAATGGTGAAGCGACCGCCGGTTATCATATACCGATTATTGGAAGCAGATGTGATCTCTATTTTCTGATTGTCTACCAGCTTAAACCACTTATACGTCGGCATCGGGTTTCCGATGGCCACACAGTCCACAAAAACAGCTTCGGCATCGAACAATATCACTATATCATGGGGTTGTTCAGTAATATTCGGACCTCGTTGTATGTCGTTAAGATTGACGACATCTATCCCGTAATCTTCAAATAAATACAAAATGACCAGTAACAGAATATTGAAAGTCATCATCTACTATCAGAATGGATACATCGGCAATTATAACATGCTTATACGTTGTCCCAATCGGTTTTAACGAATCTTTGTCAAATGTGTATTTATACCGTTTATGTGATGTACATTATTAAACTAGGCTATTTAATATGTAAGTATTTAGACGCCATGTTTACTATACATGTATAAATAGTCTTAATATTTTAAGTTTTGTTGTTCCGGTGTACTCCTCAGTTTATAATTTAATGTACCTGTCAGACTGCTTTGATAACAACTTTCGAATGTGACCGCATGCATTAGATTAAATGTAACAGTTCAAATGTGTATAATGTCTACAATGATGTGCAATCCAAATTGCCCAACCTCGACGTACATTACATGAATAACATGTAATAAGCCCGATTTATTTTTGTCAAAAAGATCTTGATTATATTTATACTTGGGTGTATATGTATATAGTCTCAGTGGAAGCAAGCAACATTTGCTTTCTTTACAATAAAAATATATATATATATATTTATCGTCACATTGGTTACGTATTGTGTGTCAAGTGAAGGCAGCCAGTAAATAGGACTAGTTCCCGTTGTCATCCCTAAAATAAATAAATATGATATATATTATTTAGATTCCGTGTAAATAGTACATTAAAAAGTATTGTTGATATGTATTTTGTACATTGTTAATACATAATGTACACAGAACATGGAATTGAAAGGCCTATTTGGGTTTTATATGGTATATTATTAAGACAGTTTGTAAACTAAATGTCTATTCGGTTACTCTGGTATGTAATTAAGACATTAAGAAAACAGCAAATGGAAGCAAACAGTTGGTGCGTACTTGGCATATTTTAATACAGTAAACAGCACAAGTTCACAAATGGTTAGTGTGTATATCACATTGATAGGATATTCCTCTATTATGCTATAACTGAGCCATGGCATTCGGGATAATAACAAGGCGAAAACAGAAATTAGGCCTCACCGTATCCTCGTCGTTGTTCGTAAATTCTGTATACTTCAGCCTCCGGTATTTCACAAATGTAAGGGCGGAGTACGTCAGTTTTTGACCTTCCAAACCCATAACCGGTGAACGGAGTAACTACAACAAGCAACATACACCTAATTAGCTTTAAAATTCTCAGCAAATCAATCAGCTGTACAACAACGTAAATACATCTTCATTTTTTTTTCTTAACTTGAGACGGACGCTGTGCCTTAGAAGCGTGATCATATTGACTGGCTCACTGTTTTAGTTATCAGTGGAGGAAGATAAACCCTCCAAAGGTCGGATAACGCAAAACTCTCTCGTTGTTAATTACTGTTGGAATAACCGCCGTAATATATAAAGTGAAATACCATTAGGCACTCTGGTAACACCAATCAAATTCTGTATATAACATAACTCACTGAAATACTCGTAGACGATAACTTTCCCTTGCACTTGAGCCGGTTGATCAGCAAGCTGCTTATTTTGTGGATTCCAAAGATGTAAGATTTCTGTGTTGAAGTCTGTCCCGTCCCCTTCCCAGATTAGCAAATCTGTAGTGACCGCATCTTCTGTTTTTTCTAACGATTTGGTGGTAACCACACCGCTTGTGTACCAAGACAACCTAAAGCAATATTCGACAGGTTATTGTATGCATGGTCCTTATGCGTGTTAATTAATTGTAGACTGCATAGGATTTATTAATTAAACAATAACTAAATATTAACTGAAAATACCAATGATATAATATGCATGATATAATGTGACATCATGCACTGTGACATCCTTGACTGTTTACATACTGTTTAGTTCACTGTGATATCACACTATGCTCAATCTGTAAAATCACCCGTGAGAACACTGTGTGATCAAATTCTTGACTGGGAAAGACAGGAGAAAAACCAGGGCAACAAGGAGCTCGCTTCTAGCTCTCCGTCATACCTTTTGACGAAAAGACTTTCTATGGATATGTGTTTTTCCTTGAGAGTATGTGATAGTTCTGATGTTACACATAACAGTTTATTTGTTTGTTTGATTGGGCTTAAACGTTGTACTCAAGGGCATTTCATTTATATGCCGACGTATTGTCTACTGCACATTGTTCCTTGCTTAAATGCGGTGGAAAACCGTGAGGAAACCTCGTAAAAACCACCCCGCCATTGCCGGAGCCACATCGTGTGACTCATATACCTGATCGACGACCGGCGGATGGATTCGAACCTGTGGACGGCACAGCGAGGGTAGCCAGTACGGCTACACATTACAGAAATGACCACATAGAATAATATGTTCTTGATGTACTGGTATATTTTCAAGTAACTTTCAACGAGTAGCTTGCTCTGAGAAACGGATTTTGGTTTGTGCAAATATATCCATCATGTACGGTTACAACCAAAATATATAATAATACAAAAACAATTAGGAAAATAAAGAAGTAGGCCTACAAATTATGGACAAGCGCGACGAAACGTGGAAGACATATCCAGGAATAAAATCATGCATATTGAAAACTCCAAAATTGAACTTTAATTAGAGCAGGCTTGGGAAGAAACAAAATAGGCTAAATGAATATGTGTTAAATGTATCAATGAATTGAAGCTGAAGTGTATATTTTCAGCTAATGTGGAAAGCTGAAAATATACACCAACATATGCATTATTTAAGTCCTGATACATGTAGTTATGGTATCTTTACTTAAAACATCTCTACTAACGATTTTTGTTCGAATATGGTTTCACCATTTGAGCGAAAAGTAGCCACTGGCACATTAAGTGGAAGTAAGTTAGAATGTTCACCTTTGTGTATCAGCTTTTCCCAGAATTCCGCTGATAAATGTGTGCTCAGCCAAATCATCCACACTGACCAATCCTGACGCCATCGACTGCTCACAATTAAATACAACCACATATATAAAGGGCATGATACTATTTGTAATGCAAGATTTCTAGACAGTTTCAGTTAGGGGTCACTTTTGTGTTCTTTTCGGTTCGACCCGTCGGCCACCGTAGCTGTCTTATTCTCCATATATGTAGTGACTCACTACATCTGTACGCGTGGGGGGGGGGGGGGGGGGGG